>JAJOOR010013477.1:0-34734 GCA_036250505.1 Solanum acaule | reverse complement strand
TCAATAACGACTCTTGAAAAGCTTTAGAGACTTGCTTGAACTCACTTCCTAACTTTGCTTGACTTGACTCTAACTTCTCTTTAACTTTGATTCTAACTCACCTTGAATTGGATTATGGATTCAAGGTATATAATCACATGTTATGGATGATTTCTTGACATTTAAACGCAACTTGAAGTGTTGGAAACAACTTGGAAACATAGGTACAATACCATGGAACATGCATGAAAGAGTAGGGAATGAAAGGGAACACTTGGTGTCCTTGGCGCTCTGCAAGGCGCGGAGCGCTAGCCCTTGAAGCTCAGAAGGGTCTGCTGGCGCTCTACTAGGTGCGGCGCCCCAAGGGGTGAAGTTCAGAAAACTTCTTGGGGCGCGACGCGCCCCCCTTTTCCCCCGAAGACTTCGACTTTTCTCCTTCTTTTCTCCAACTCTAAACCTCCTAAACATGAAAGGTTCCAGCCCCAAATGCTTAGAATCATAAGACCCTCAACATACAATAGAATACAACTCAAAAACCAACCGGAAACATGTCCCAAATCAACAGGGGACTTCAACAACAAAATCAACAACATAACCAACAACTCCAAACAATACAACCAACAACTTCAACAACAAATCTAATATTTTCTCAATAATAAAATGAGTTTGGCGTGTGGGGGGAAGAACCAACCAACACTATGAACTCACATACCTCAATAGGGATCACCCCCGACGATTTCCACGACGGAAACTTGCTTGATCTCCTCTTTCTCCTCTTCTTCTCCTCTTCTTCTCTTCTTCTTCTCTTCTTCACTCTCAAGCCCTAGCTCTCACTCTTTAAAAATGGGATAAAACTGATCAAAAATCATTCCAACACTACAATATAACCTCAAAAGAAATATCTAGGGAAAAGACCAAAATGCCCTTAAAATTCCGGACAGATTTTCCTTTCAACTGCCCAACTTCCAAAGGGCCTATCTCTCTCATACGAACTCGGAATCGAGCAAACTTGGTGGCGTTGGAAAGATCATTCCACGAGCTTCGCAAATATAACTGGAACTACTCCTAACTCATCCTGAGCTAGGAGTTATGACTGCTCAAAGTTGGCCAAAAACTCACCTTTTTCCCACACTTGGCCAAATTTTCCAGATTTTTGAATTCTTTCCAAAATTGACTATTTCCGATTCTAAGCCTCTTCAAAGCTATTTCAAATCTTCGGATGTTACATTGGGTTCGGCCTAGCTCTGTGATGGAAGTTAGGAGTTTTGTGGGGCTCACTAGCTATTATCGTCGATTTATGAAGAACTTTGTTTTTATTGCCACTCACTTGACTAATTTGACCAAAAAAGAGGTACCATTTGAATGGACTGAAAAATGTGAGGAAAGCTTTCAAAATATTAAGACTCTCTTGACCACCACGCCCATTCTAGCATTACCGCTTGAAGGTAAGGATTTTATTATTTATTGTGATGCTTCACATTCTGGTTTGGGTGCTGTGTTGATGCAGGATAAGAATGCTATAGCTTATGCCTCGCGTCAATTACAGGTGCATGAGAGGAATTATCCAACACATGATTTAGAGTTGGCAGCGATAGTGTTTACTCTTAAGATATGGCGGCATTACCTCTATGGTGTTAAGTGTGAAGTGTTTACTGATCATTATAGTTTGCAACATGTGTTCACTCAAAAGGATCTGAATTTGAGACAGCGAAGGTGGATGGAGTTACTTAAGGATAAAGACGTGACTATTCATTACCATCCGGACAAGGCTAAGGTGGTGACAGACGCTTTGAGTTGAAAAGCGGTGAGTATGGGTAGTTTAGCTTGCTTGAGTGTATCTAAGCTACCTTTGGCTAAGGAAATTCAGACCTTAGAGTCTAAGTTCATGCAGTTGGGCATCTTAGAAAGAGGTAGGGTGTTAGCTAGCATTGAAGTGAGGGACACATTCATTGAGGATATCAAGGCCAAACAATTTGAGGATGAGAATTTGGAGGAGATTAGAAAGAACACTGTGAATGGTATGGCACAAGAAACCACTCTTGATATGGATGGTGCACTCAATTTTAAAGGGAGAATCTGTTTTCCTAGAGTAGATGACTTGATTGAGAAATTGTTGGCAGAGTTTCATGGTTCGCGATATTCTATTCATCTAGGTGTGACCAAAATGTATAGAGATTTGAAGCGAATTTATTGGTGGTCGGGCATGAAGAAAGACATAGCAGAGTTTGTAGTGGCCAGGCATAAAGAAAGACACAGCGGAGTTTGTGGCGAAGTGTCAAAATTGTCAACAAGTGAAGTATGAACATCAAAAGCCGGCAGGTTTACTTCAATGAATGCCAATTCTAGAATGGACGTGGGGAAGAATAGCCATGGATTTTGTAGTTGGTCTTCCCAAGACTTTGGGGAAGTTTGATTCTATTTGGGTAGTGGTTGATAGATTGACCAAGTCAACCCATTTTATTTCGGGAAGAATAGATTATAATACTGAGCAATTGGCTAAAGTTTATGTGAAAGAGATAGTGAGGTTGCATGGGGTGCCCCTCTCTATCATCTCAGACCGTGGTACCCAATTCACATCCAAGTTTTGGAGGAAATTGCATGATGAATTGGGCACACAACTCACTTTTAGTACAGCTTTCCATCCACAGACAGACGGATTGTCAGAGAGGACTATTCAAGTGTTAGAAGACATGTTGAGGGAATGTGTGCTTTATTTTGGAGGGCATTGGGATAAATTTATACCATTGTGTGAGTTCTCCTATAATAATAGTTATCACTCCAGTATTGATATGGCACCATTTGAGGCATTTTATGGGAGGGGATGTAGATCACCCATAGGATGGTTTGAGGCTGGAGATATGAAACCTTTGGGGGTTGATTAGTGAAGGATGCTCAAGATAAGGTGAGGAGTATTCAAGCTAAGCTTTTAGCAGCCCAGAGTAGACAGAAGAAGTATGCGGATCATAAGGTAAGATACATGGCGTTTCAAATCGGTGAGAATGTTCTTCTTAAGGTATCATCCATGAAAGGGGTGATGAGATTTGGTAAGAAAGGAAATCTAAGTCCACGATACATTGGTTCATTTGAGATTCTTGAATGTGTGGGACCGGTAGCGTATAGATTGGCTTTGCCTCCTAATCTATCGAGAGTTCATCCGATATTTCATGCATCCATGTTGAAGAGGTACCATGGTGACGGGGATTATATCATAAAGCAAGACTCAATTGTGTTAGACAAAGACCTCCAATATGAGGAGGAACCGGTTGCAATTCTTGATCGTGATGTGCGTAAGTTGAGTACCAAGGAGATTAAGTCCGTGAAAGTTCAATGGAAGCATCGTCCAGTTGAGGAATCTACTTGGGAAACTGAGAGGGACATGCGAGACAAGTATCCCCAATTGTCCGTCGATTCAAGTACTACTTCATTCCTTTCTTAGCCTATTTTCCTAAGTTTTGTCACTCGGGGATGGGTGATGGATAAATTGGTATCTATTGTAACAACCTATTCCCATCGTTATAGAAAAGCCAACGGGGGAAAATTTGGGGCCGGAATTATTATTTTTCCGTAGTATTTGGATTTTCCCAACCTTGTCCAGATTTGGATGAAATTGTAGTATTTGAGGTGTAGGGAAATCTGGTAACAATCGGGTGAAGTATTTTGTGTTTTTGATTTCAAGAGGGGATAGATAACTCGTTAAGGAATCCATCCGACTTTACGGAATTGAATTCAGGAGAGTAGAACACCCAGAATCGATCTTAGCGTAAAGGGTATTTTTTTAGTGTCGTGGGTTAGAGGTGTGCTGTGAGATGGGAATTTTGGAATTCTTTAGTTAATTCATTGTCTCGTGTAACCCGCTTTGGCGCTAGGTTTTGCTGCTCTGGCGGGGCCGCTGTAGCGGGGTGGTGGCCGCTGTGGAGGGCTCGACGCGACTTAGGGTCATTAATAAACCCCTAAACGATCTTATTTGACACTTTTCAATTTTTAGAGCTAAGGAACCAACTCTAGGCGACTCCTACTCGTTTTTCACCATTCTTGAGGCTAAAGGTAAGCTTTTCACTCCCCGAATCTTTTTTTGATCCGTAGAATGTAAAAGAATGGGTGAACTTTGATTGGGGGGGTGGTTTGTTATAGATTCTATGGTGGAAACAACCCTAATTTGGATCATTGGGATCATGGGTTTGATCTAGGGTTCATAGAATTGTTAGTAATTCAGGTAATTAGTGATTGTTTATTGATTCTTGTATTATACTGATTGTAGACCAAGAACAAGCGGAATGAATCCGGAAAGGGAAGGATCAAGTTTCTTAGGGTTTCAAGCTTGTTTCGAGTTAGGTGATGGTTGTGATTCTATGATTGTGTGATGTATGTTTGTTCTTGCTTCATTATGATACTTGTATATGTATGAATGTTGCAATGTTGATCACACTTGTTGTAAATGAGATAGATGAATGATGATTGCCATGAAATCATGACTTAAATGTATGATCTTGATGATATACTTATGATTGTGGTGTGTTGAATGGATCGATTGCCACTTTCCGACATTACTAACTTAGATCGGTTGCCACATTCTGGCATAACTATGGGATCGGTTGCCACGTTCCAGCATAATTATGGGATCGGATACCACATTTTGGTATGCTAACTGTTTGGGTTTGGGTTCCATGAGAGGACTAATGATTTGATATAAAATGTGAAGTTGTTAGTTGTTCGTAAATGTTGATAATATTGTATATATTGATATATATGAATGTGATTATATTGTTGTCTTAACTTGCTTATGTTGCACTTAGTGGGATAGCCGCGTGATCCTACCAGTACACTGTGGTTGTGTACTGATACTGCACTTGTTCTTATTTTTGTTGAGTACTGGGCATCTTCAAGCGGCTACTGACATACCTCGCTTAGGAGATTAGTGATCATTCGGATTGAAGGGTGAGCCAATTCTTCCGGGCTGCCATGGGTTCTCTTTCGTCTATGTCCACCATTTTCGGACTAAGACTACGTTCTAGTTAGTTGATTAGTTCATTAGATTGGGGTTGCATCGCTTCTTGTTTAGACTTGTTGAACTTTAGATGTTTTGGTACATTGACTTTCAGGTTCTAGGTTATGTCTTTCGCATTGTTTAGTTCTTGTTAGACTTTTGTTGGAGTTTATGGGAATTCCTTATTTATTTCCTTAGTATCTAACTTGCTTCTGTAACTTAAATGCCTTAGTTTTTGTTTAGTTGCTTGGTTTGGGTTGTAGTAGTGGTTCTCCCATCGGAGAGTTAGTGTGGGTGCCAATCACGACAGTCTGGGTCGTGACAGTAAGCCCATGGATTTTTTGGTGATATGGCTTCTAGGAACTTTTTTTCTACAACCTTTAGAAAACCATCCGTAAGGGACCCTTAGAACAATTCATTTAGCCTCGCCATGATCCACGCGACATTTTTTAGCGTGAAAGGAAAAATCAACATGAATTAGGTGATTTTTCTTAGTTTTTCGTGTGTGTTAACCCATTCATTATTTGGTGATAGGTCTTCCGAGAACTTTTTTCCAGAACCTTCATAGAACCATCTGTAAGGACATGTGAAACAATTATTATAGTCTCACAATGATCCATGCCACTTTTTTTAGCATTTAGGGGCCACTCAATCGACATTAAACAATTTTCTCATCTTTTCATATGTGTTAATGCATGGATTTTATGAGATATGACTTTCGGGCACTTTGTTCCAGAACCTTTGCAGAACCATTTGTAACGACCTGGGGAACAATTAATATATCCTCACTATGATCCACACCACTGTTTTAGAATATAAGGGCCGCTCAACAAAACTTAGGTCATTTTCTTAGTTTTTCATGTGTGTTAGCACATGGATAATTTTGGTGATATGGATTCCGAACACTTATTTTTCAGAAACTTTACAGAACCATTTGCAAGGAACTAGGGAAAAATTCTTTTAGCCTCACCCTGATTTGCGCCACTTATTTTTAGCATGTATGGGTCACTCAACAGAAATTAGATAAATTTCTCAATTTTACTCGTGTATTAACCCATAAATTTTTTGGTGATATGTCGTCTGGGTACTTTTTCTCCAGAACCTTTTCAAGACCACTCATAAGGACCTAGGTGTTGGATATATACTATTAACCATATGTTTAGATGTAATATTTATTAAAGAATAAATATTTATTCAGTTTTAATAGATCGTATATCCGTTTATGGTGTCTATTTACTCATTTAGTAGATGATTTAGTGTATAGAGTTTTAGCTTATACACAGAGGATTAAATCATCGGTTCTTTTAAGTATAATTTTTTTTGTTCACAATCTAGGATGGAAATTGGACGTGCCATCGGTACGATTGTAGCACAATATTATATATAATTTATCTTGATTATGGGAACGGTATAGTTCCAACTTCTTGTGCTAGTGCATTTTGTATGTATTGAACGGGACCGAGTAGAGATAGTTGTTTTAGACTGACTGACAAAAGCATATTCTCTAAACTATTAAATGTACTTATATTCTTATTCATGATATAACTATTATGATTTGTATATATTAATTATCGTTTTGATTTATTAAAAGGTGAGATTTTGAGATGGGTCAATATGTCTGGTAGATTGGATCATAATAATATATATTGATGAAATAATAAGTTAGTTGACGGAATCCATGTCTCGTTATAAAGATTGATTGATATGCCTTTTTGAGAAGCTTATAAGTTTTCATCGTGTCAAACCTTGCAAGTGGATTTATGAATCTGACACATGAAATAAGTTAAGTAGTGCTCTAAAGGAAATTAATCATTAAATTAAATTCGTCAATAATTTAATTTATTGATTAGTGTCTGTAATCTTAACATGGGGAATTACATAAGTGTTTAATGGGGAATTTCAAAATATAAATAGAGGCGTGCAATTACGAATTTCTAGTGGAATGATTTCTAATTTAGAATAATTCAAATTAATTATTTGGAATTATTTTCATAATAGGAAGCCTCAGTAATTAATTATGTGATCCCTACAGCGTCCATATTTAACTAGAACTCAGAATCCTATTTCTAAGGAAAACAGGGAAAAATAACGTGTGATTAAATTTTTCAAGAATTAACGTTGGTTTTTCTTTGTTTCAAGAAAAACTGGGTTTTCTTCTCCTTTTTGGATTGGGAAGTAATCTCTATAAATAGGGATTCTCCTAACCTAGAAAAGAGAGATAAGTTTTCTATACGATTCTTGTCCACCCAAGTATTGAGAGATTTCGGATGTGAACTTGGGGATCACTGTAGAAGACCATAACTGTTGTCTATCTTGTGGATTCTCTTGAAGGTCTGTCTAACTTGAGGATTCACTTGAAGGTATCTGCTCGTGCTTTAAGAGATAATTCTTGAATTAAATTTTAGCAAGTTTATGTGTTTTAGCATATGATTATATGTGTTCTAGCATAATCGATTTGGTTATCTATTCTTCATGTAAGCAGTAAGATTCTAATATGCTTCCACTGTGCATATAGTTTTCCAACAATTGGCATCAAGAGTCGTGCTTGCATCTAAATATATAACCCAACATATATATTTATATATGTGTCGTACAATTATGAACATAAATATGTTGTAATATTTAGTCGACGTTGTACAAAAAAAGAAAAGGGATACCGTTAATATATAATTCAAGATGCATGGATATCTATAGGTGTGTTTTGAATTTTAATATTCAATGTATACATAAATATGCTGTGTTTTTTTTTTTGGAAAATAGTATTCAGATAAAGTAAATAGTTTTTAGAATTTTGTTTTTTGTTCTTGATTTGTATATCTATTTCACAAATGATGATATGTGTTATGTGATAAGAATTTTCTAATAGAAAAAATTTAAATTCTATTTTGACCGTATAACATTTTCAACCAAATTGATCATAGTTTTGGAATTCGAAAAAAAAAGAGGACTCTGATTGATCTGAAATTTGGTAGATTCATAAAAATGACCTAGTAAGAATTTTTTTTGGATCATTATATGAGTTTTTGGTCATATTTGGTTCTAGGGGTCCCTCCCTTGATTACCAAAATTGAATACTAGTGAAGTATTAGTTTTATGTGTTGGCTTAGACCTTCCTCCCTATCGGATGAAATTAATACAAGTCACTATGTATTTAATCGTCTAGTTTTGATAATTTGTACTAACTCTCGTAAACTGAGTAATATATGATTGGATCAATGTAACTAGAGGATTTTCACTTGACTTAAACTAACAGTTGACTCTTCATCTGAGTTAGGTCTGTATAAGTTTATGGAGTGAATAATCGGTCATTGTACATTTGTATTGCATGGGTAGTTTTCCAATCCCATCGATTGGCTATTCGAGATGCATGGATATATAAGTATAAATGAGCCCAAAATTTTGTCATTTAGGATTATTCGAAATATTATGATCTATTTAATGTATTATAGCTCATATTCTCAATAGACTTTACGCACCCACTTAGTACTACTTAAGTTTTTCTTTTGGTAGAGATAAGATATTAATTCAAAGAATGCATTGTACATGTACCTTATGTTAGAAGGAATTATTTTCAGTTTCTCTAGATAAGAGATGAGTATTTAATATATTTGTTTGTAACTTTCCTATCATTGAGTTTGATGAATATTTTATTTCTTGTGGTATATTGATGTGTGATTTTTTTTATTAGTATTATCTCTCATGAATTCAATTATATTAATCTGTCTCTGTAGACACATAAATTTTATTGGATTAAAATTCATACAAAATTTGAATCAAATCCATGCTCATTTGGGCTGAATGATTAATTTGAGCGTTACAAATAAATAAAGTCATTTTATTAAATTCAAATCCAAGGTCCATTTCACCTTGAAGCCCAAACACATGCCACGTGTTACAGTGACTAGGCATCCAAGCCCAACAAGGTGACACCACGTATCCAAATGAGGTGGTAGTCCCAGTCAATTGCAAGAATCAATCACAATTCGCCAAGTGTCAAAATGACATCCTTTGGCCAATCACAAGCAACCTTGTTCACTCCCTGCAATTATAAATAGGGGATAGACATGACATTCAAGATGATCAAGAAAACTCTTCAACAGTAATTCAGAAATTGGAGAAAGCTACAACATCAACTACATAGCTCTTCGAAGGAGTGGTCAACAGAGTTCTTCCCGGAGATCAACTTGAAACGACGAAGCACTTTTCGACATTCCCGGAGATCAAGAACATGTCAAGGAGGTCTACATCATCCAACAATTCGAGAAGCACGCTACTGATGGTCCTCGAATCATGGAGAAGCTTAGGAGAGAAGAATCAAGAGAACAACAAAATTGCACTCATAACGATTCATCAATAAAAATTACATTTTTCTTTCATTTATTTTTCTTGTAGTCAATTTTCAGTGCTTAAGGAAATTTGTTGTGAAAATGTTTGGTACGCCCAGTGGGATCGATTCTGCTCTTCATATCTTTCTCTTGCAAACCAGAAACTACAAAGTCAACTACTGCGATGGCCTTCAGAAAGAGTGGTGATTTTTCATAAAAAGACTCTACTGGTGTCGTATCTGCTGATCTCAGTCAAGTCGGCCCAATTACTCAGCGAAAGTTCAAGAGCAGTGGGCTAGATGGATCTGAATACTTCACTTCTTTGGAGACGATGAAAAACAAAAACTCTCATACGATGGTCGTAACTGCAACACCTAGGGGCAATCTTGCATCTGTGTTCTTTGGAGAATTTTCTCAAATTGGCTCCAACTTTTGTGAATCAGAAGATTCAATGGATTCTCTAACTTCAATGAATGTCAATGCTTTGATGGCTGACTCAACTGACATGGACGAGAAGTTTGCAATGATAGAGCAAACCGTTGAAGCCTTGAAGAAATCCGTTGATGAAAAAAAACTTCATATTGCTCAATTTATGAACAGGTTGGAGGCCTTCACACCTAGAGAGTCAAGTCATGTCCCCACTTGTCCACTTGGTTTTGATCAACGAAACAAGGACGTTGAGGAATCTCTAATGAAGTCAAAATTTCAAAAGGAGAAACTGTAACAGCCCAAAAAAAAATTGAGCTAAGACTCGAACCATCCTTCGTTGTGAGTAGGATTTTACCAAGGAATTTAAAATTTCATAAGTATTAAGATCACTAGACGTAGCACTTTAAAATTAGAACTAAAGAGAGTTCATTCAAGTAAGTCCTAAGTTCTTCTAAGTTTTGGGTCAACTTAAAATGACCATAATTTTCAGTACAGGATGTGTTAGGTGGCCCATAAGATATAAAATGAAATTTCTTTGAATTATCTTTTCAACGCCACCAAGTTTGCTAAGTTTTGAGGTCGGATAAGTGAGATATGCCTGTTTGAAGTCAGGCTGTCCAAATAAGGAAAGTTACCCAAAAATAGTGAGGGGTATTTTAGTCTTTTCCTTACCCGATCAGATTTAATTCATTTCTAGTAAGGTTTTAGGGGTCTAATTTGATTAGGTTCAGTTTTATAATCCTAATATACGCCTAGGGTTTTAGTTGAGAGTTCAAGAAGAGAAAAGAAGAAAGGATCAAAGCGTTCGTCGAGGTTCTTGAGTTTTATTGCGGATTTTCGCCATGGGTTTGATCCCTAAGAGGTATGTAAGTTTCCATAGTGTTGGGTTCGTTCACCCACACTCCAAACATGATTTTCATAGTCGAATTCGTCCATAAAGATTGCAAGATTTAAGTTCTTGATAAGTGTTCTTGAAGTTTCATTCTAAATCTTGTCTTGTTGGGGTTTTGATGAATTCTTGAGATGAAAGTAAGTGCTTTGAGGGCTGTATTGAGTAGATTAGAGTGTAATTATGTTGATAAATCGAATCCAAGTGATCGGGGAAGAAACCATTCGATTCTAGTCGAATTAAGGTAAAAAAACGAGTAGAAAAATTAGTCGGAATTATTTGGAGGAACAGTGGCGCAACGCGCCACAGATGCGCCAGCATGGGCTGGCGTGGCACGCCAGCAGTGCGCCAATAAGCAGCAATTTAAGGGGCTGGATTTAAGGGGCTGGAGCCCCGCTCCAGGAATGCGCCAGGGTCGCCTGCCCCAACTCCTTTTCTGTCGGTTGTCCCATTTGAATCCCTTTAAAGTATACCTTGACTCCCTTTTGATTCTAACTACTCCAAACTATTTCTAAACACCTAGAAATAATTCATGACATGAATCACAACATTGAATTCATAATTTAAATTCAAGGTAGAGTTAAGAGTTAAGTTTTGAGAGTTCTTCTGAACATTTTGAGAAGGTCCCTTTGAGTCTTTTTTAGGAGTCTTCTACAACTTCTAATAAGTTGTTTCAAGACTTGAGCAAATGAGTATGAGAATTAGGAGAATGTATTCATGAGTCTACATTATCATCACGAGATCCTTCATACCATGAACCATAACTCTTGAATTCATAATTCAAGTTCAAGAGAGAGTTAAGAGTAGAGTTCAAGAAAGTCTTTGAGTCTAATTGTGAATCCTTTGAGATCAATAATCGATTTAAACTAAGTTTTGAGGAACTAAGTATGAGAATGAGAAGATTCATATACATGAGTTCCATATTGTTATGTAGACCCTCGAGTTGAGTCGTTCATGCCCATAAATTCCGCATGAACTTCATAAGTTGAGCATCTTTGAGAGGAGTAGTATCTTGAAGTTCTAAGTCTTGAGTATTGAGCTCCTAATCCTTTTGAGATTATATTCCTACTTATGGGACTACTAAATGTTACCCATGAAGCCCTTGAGTTGAGTTGTTCATGCCCATAATTCCACATGAACCCTATGATTTGAGTTATAAATTTTAAAAAGCTTTTTAAAGTCAACCCTTGAGTTCTTCAACTGAGTTTTGAGAAGGTAAAGATGAGTTTTGAGAAAAGAGTTTTCGAAAACATGATTAGTATGACAATCGAGTATGCCATCAATGTATGAGCAATATGCTATCTATATATACCATCAATGTTTATGCAGTATGAATTCCTGAGTCATCAATAATCATATTATAATATGATTTTGAAATGTTTTTGAGAAAGAGAAGAGCTGAGTTCATTTTCTTTAAAATGATATATGGGAACTAAGTATGCCCAAAAGTAAATGTTTTCACATTTAAGATGACAGGAAACTGACATTACCAAAAGAGTTTTGAGTACCATCTCTTTTAAGAGAGATTTTTGAGTAATAATCATAAACCACAGAAAAAGTTATGGTTTTAAACATATGAGCTAGTTACATTTTGGGAGTAGTATTGAGCACCGATATGCGGACGAGTTCAGATAACTCAAAGTCTCCATAAACCGTGTAGCCAACATGGGTAAAAAGGGTCATACTTTTTAGATGATTCCTTAATAATTTTAGCATAAACTAGTGGATCCACTTAGTAGTAGGTTCTATACCCCAGCAAAGTATAGGACGGCCCTGGCAGCGTGAGGCAAGACGTTGTATCATCACATAACTCATAGTGATGGTTGTCGGTTAGAGAAACTCCCACATAGATATTTTGTATTCTTATATACACATAGTTTACTTTATATTTTCATATACAAGCAGAGTTTATCTTATATCCTTGCATACAAACTGAGTTGTTTTCTACTGCTTAAAAGCTTTCCATATATTGCATATGTATTATTGCTTTATATTGAGTTGAGTATCCAGAGTTGAGTACCCCAAAGTCAAGTATCTTATTATCGAGTTGAGCCTTATTTCACTGAGTTGAATATCTTATCATTGAGTTGAACTATGTTTTTTTGAGTCGAGTCGAATTGAGTGAGTTGAGAAGAGGTAAGTATGTTTTTATTCCACCAGTTCAAGCTTATGTTTATGCTTTAGAATTCTCCTTACATGCTTGTACACTCCATGTACTGAGCCATTTGGCATGTATCATTTCATGATGCAGATAGATGTATTCAAGATCATCAACAGGAGTTTTATTGAGGTCATGGGATGTTCCAGTCAGCTTCGGTGAGCCTTCTTATATTCCGAAGGACTTCACTTTTATCTTACAGTTAGTAGTTTTGAGATGTCGTGGGTCTTGTCCTGATATCCATCTGTAATAATAGAGGCTTCATAGATTGACAGTAGAGTTTCAGAAGTTTGTTCATTTATTTTTTTTCAATGTTTTAAAGACTTAAGTTGCCTATTTATGGCGAGTTGAATATATTATTTTTATTCATAGTTATCTATCCAGTACTGTTCAGATTATTTTAAAGTTCAGTATTTGAATTAAATTCGGTTTTAATGTTTTTGCATGCTTGAGTTAGTCTTCTTCTTGTAGTCGGCCAGGATGAGGGTTCTCTTAGGGACCAGCAATGGTTCTCGAGTGCCGGCCACATCCAGGGTGTAGACTCGGGTAGTGAAAGAAACAATCTGCTTCAGTTGCGGCATTATTTTTCCAACAATTGCAAGAGATGATAATGAACACTAACAGGGCTCAATATGGCGAAACACCACAAAGTTCCTTGTATTACTCCAAGCCATATACTAGATGGATTGATTGTCTATCAATGCCAACAAACTATCAACCACCAAAGCTACAACAATTTTATGGCAAGGGGATCCTAAGGCAACATATCACTTACTTTGTAGAAACTTGTAGCAATGCTGGAACACATGGTGACCTTTTGGTAAAATAGTTTGTTCGTTCGCTGAAAGGGAATGCATTCGACTGGTATATCGACCTGGAACGCGAGTCCATGGATAGTTGGGAGCAACTCGAAAAGGAATTCCTCAATCATTTTTACAGTACCCATCAAATCGTAAGCATGATAGAGTTGTATGGCACTAAGCAAAGAAAGGACGAGCCGGTGGTGGATTACATCAATCGTTGAAGATCACTGATCTTGGACTGCAAAAGATCCTCTTTCTGAAATATCTATTGCGGAAATGTTCATTCAAGGTATGCATTGGGGACTTCTATACATACTACAATCAAACCGCAAAATTTTGAGGAACTTGCTACACGAGCGCATGACATGGAGTTGAGCATCACAAGTCATGGGAAGGCATCTCCTTTTGCTGATCTGACAAAAGAAAAAAAGTAGTTCAGAAAAGGTATGACCTCAAAGATCCAAACTAAGGAATCTATGGCGGTGAAAACAACTTTTGTAAAGGTCATCACCAAGATTAAACTAAAAAAGGAGGAAGCCCCAAGTCAATATCCAAAAGAGGAGAGGCGACGTCCAACCTTGAAGGAGTTAGAGGCAAAGGTTTACCCATTTCCAGATTGGAAATCAGATGTACCTATGATTCTTGATGAATTGCTAGCTAAGAAAGTTATTGATCTTCCTGAATCAAAGAGGCCCGAAGAAATCAGTAAGGTTGGTGATTTTAGATACTGCAAGATCCATCGCGTCCTTGGCCACCTAGCAAGTAAATGCTTTATCTTGAAGGAGAAAATCATGATGTTAGTAAGTGAAGGAAAAATCATCATTGACATGGATGAAACAACAGAGGCGAATCATGCTAGTGTAGCATCCAATCAAAACAAGTGTTCAAAGTCCCAAATTATGCCAAACACCATTTCCTTGCAACTCGAAAGTTGCACACCTGTTGAAGTTGACTTTCCAAGGAAAACCCCTAAAGGTTCACTAGAGATAGACAACAATGAAGCTGGTGGTTGGACTCTAGTTACTCATATGAAGCGGAGACGTCAAGCAGTTCGTAGGATATGACTTCTTAAGACAAGAGCAACAAGGAGTGATGTGAATCAACTACAACCATCAAAAAGCGTCAAAGCCTTGTACTAGCCAAAAGATCAATAGTTCTTTATCACAGAAGGTTTGAATGCCCATTACGTTGGATAAAATCCTTTCCTGAAAAATTCTTTTGGGGTAGTCAAATAGGTGCAACACATGTTGTTTCCAGCACAGACAAAACGAAGGAAAGCAAAGGCAAGCATAATGCAACAATAACACAAGAACATCAAGCTAATGAAAAAGTTGCCCCATGTTGTGCTACAATTGCCTTCACAGATGAGGACTTGTTCTTAGGGTCTAAGCTAAATAATAGGCCCTTGTTTGTTGTAGGATCTATTTAATAACAGCATCTCAATTGCATTCTAATCGATGGTGGCTCGGCAGTCAATATTATGCCAAAAGTTGTTTTAAAAAACCTCAAGATCTTTGTTGATGAATTGTCCAAAAGTAACCTAACGATCCAAAGTTTCAATCAAGGAGGACAACGATCCATAGGGAAGATTCGTGCAGGATTATCCATTAGCGACGTGAAATCAAACACTTTGATTCATGTCATAGATGCTAATAAAACATCATACAAATTGTTGCTCGGGCGTCCTTGGGTTCATGAAAATGGAGTGGTGCAATCTACTTTGCATCAATGCATGAAGTATATGAAAGATAGTGAAGTAGTCAAAATAGATGCAGACATCAATCATATGTTGCAGATGCAAAATTATATTTAGTTTCTGAAAGATCAAATATGGAGGAACATGTAGAAGACGACTCCATTGATCTTGAAGATAGTAAAGTTCAATGGGACGTTATCAAGATGTCTAAGAAGAGAACGGAAGAGGTTACCATTAAGCTTTCACCATCTAAAGGAGACATGCAGACCAATATTGATAATGAGCAACTAATTTTTTGCTACATTCCACGTGAGCATCGAAAAAAAGGACAACCACTCATAGAAGAATGTACTCAAGAAGTCCACCCACTGAGTAAGGAATTCAGTCAAATAACATTCCAAGATTTGAAGGAGAAAATGACAGTCCCAGTTGCACAAGTCCCGTCTATCACTTTGGAGCCCTCCAAAAACAATACCCAAGTTTGTAAGATAAAAGGGAACTTTGATCAAAAGGTCTTCACATTGTTTAAAAAATCAGGTTACGACTTCTCCAATCCAGCGAAGTCACTGGTGAAAAGATACACGGGCTTACAAAGTCTAAAATGCAGTTGAGAAAGCAAGGATATCATGTCGCCACTCCTAGGTTTAGGTTAGGATTTAACTTGTCGGAGCCTCTTCGGATTTCATCTAAGAAAGGAAAGGAAATAGCTTCATCCCACCACACCTCTATAGAAAAAACAAGGGAGTCTAAGGAAGGTAAAACACCACGATGGACTTTGGTGTTTGAACGCATTGGAAGATTGACACCCCGTGTCTCTACATTTGAAAGATTGGGTCATAAGGATGAAAGGGAATCCTCTAAACAAGTGGATGGATATGCCACCACCTCAAAGACCTCTGTATTTCATCGCATGGGAACCAAAAGGAAGTCATCATTAGAAAGGAGGTTGTTGGAGCATGAAAATCAAGATTTTTGTGATGTAACCAACAGCAAAGAGATCCATAGTATTTTCCCATAACGTATGAAGAGAAAGGCTATATTCTCAATTACCATCGATGGTTCATTGAAGGTAAAAAAAAAAGCACAATTGTTGTCACCAACCAGTTTCATAGAGATACTAAGAAGGAGGAAGTTAAAGACATCACAGTCTTCGTAGGAAGTCAGAGGGAAGATTCAAACTTGATACAATCATCCTATCACATAATAGTGGAAGAAGGTCCACACATTGATGATACGGATGATGACGTTCAAGAGGCTCCCCATCAATTGGATGATGGCGTACAATCAACCATAGATGACCTCAAGGAACTAAATCTAGGCACTTTGGAAGATCCACGCCTAACCTTCATTAGTGAACTTTTTACACCATAAGAAGAGAGAAAGTACTTCAAGTTATTGGTTGAGTTCAAAGACGTTTCTTCTTGGTCGTACAGAGAAATGACGGGCCTTAGTCCCAGGATTGCTATTCATCATTTGGGGATAAAAAAGGGAACACTTCCTATAAAGCATTCATAATGAGTGTTTCGCCCTGAGTTGGTAACACAAATTGAAGGGGAGGTCAACAAGCTCATCGAAGCTAGATTTATCCGAGAAGTGAAGTACCCATTGTGGATCTCAACTATTTTACCTATTAAGAAGAAGAATGGTCAAATACGTGTCTGCGTTGATTTTTGAGATTTGAACAAGGCATGTCCAACAGATGATTTCCCTCTGCCAATCATTGAGCTCATGGTTGATGCTACAACTGGGCATAAAGCTATATCATTTATGGATGGTTCTTTTGGATAGAATCAAATCAGAATGTCTTCTAAAGATGAAGAATACACTACTTTCCTAACTCTAAAAGGGATTTATTATAACAAAGTGATTCCCTTTGGTCTAAAGAATGCTGGTTCCACCTACCAACGTGCAATGCAAAACATATTTGATGGCATGCTTTATAAGATGGTGGAATGTTATGTCGATGACTTGCTGGTGAAAATGAAACAAAGGGAACACCATCTTGAATACCTTCGAATTGTTTTTGAGAGGTTAAGGAAATTTGACTTGAAGATGAATCCACTCTGTGCATTTGGGGTTACCTCAGGAAAGTTTCTTAGCTTCATTGTGCGTTACCATAGAATCGAAGTCGATCCCCCAAAGATTGATGCCATTCAAAAAATGCCTAAGCCAAAGAACTTGAGAGACCTCCGTAGTCTACAAGGAAATTTGGCATTCATTTGGAGATTCATTTCTAACCTGGCTGGACGATGTCAACCCTTTAACCATTTAATGAAGAAAAATGCTCCTTTATACTGGGACCAATCATGTCGAAATGCTATTGAAAGCATCAAAAGATACTTGTTGAATTCACTTGTATTAGGGGCACCAACTCTTGGAAAGCCATTGATACTATACATTACATCGCAAGAGTGATCACTTGGGGCACTTCTTGCTCAAGAGAACAAAGCTAAGAAGGAACAAGCATTGTACTATATTAGTCGGACCTTGATAGAAGCTGAGTTGAATTATACGCTCATTGAGAAGATGTGCTTAACATTGCTTTATGTGATAAAAAAGTTGAGGCATTATTTTGAAGCGTACACTATCAAGCTTATTTCTCGGGTTGATCCCGTAAAGTTCGTAATGACTCGATCAGTTCTCTTAGGACATTTAGCAAGATTGTCTATATTGTTTAATCAATATAAGATCATATACACACCTCAAAAGGTTGTGAAGGGGCAAGCACTTGCTGATTTCCTTGTTGATCACCCTCTTCCAGGAAAATGGGAAACTTCAGATGAGTTTCCTGATGAAGATGCATTCTTTACTGAAGAACTGCCGGCATGGACAATGTTCTTTGATGGATCTGCACGTCGAGATGGTGCAGGGGCAGGAGTCGTGTTGATATCTCCAGAACGACTAATCTTACCATTTTCATTTGTTCTAGGTGAAACATGTTCCAACAATGTCGCGGAGTACCAAGCTTTGATTGTGGGACTTGAAATGGTATCATATATGAAGATTCCTCAATTCAATATCTACGGTGACTCTCAATTGATCATCAATCAACTCTTGGGGAATTACAAGGTAAAGAAGGAAGATATTTTGTCATACCACCAATATGCTACTTTCTTACTTGAAAGGTTTGATCAAGTGTTCTTGAGTCACCTACCAAGAGAAGAAAATCTCATGGCGGATGCTTTGTCTAACTTGGCCACAACAGTGGCACTCGAAGAAAATGAGATAATAAAGGTGTGTATATGTCATCGATGGGTTATTCATGGTTGTCTTGATCTTCAAATCAATGAAAGTCACCATATATATGTTCAAGTGGTTGAAAAAGAAGATTGGATAAAACCATTGATTGAGGAGGGACATTCTGACACATGTGGAGCACACCAATCAGGGCCTAAACTTCATTTTCGCATAAAAAGGATGGGCTACTATTGGCCAACAATGGTAATGGACTGCTTAAAGCATGCCAAGAAGTGTCAAGCATGTCAATTCCATGCTAACTACATCCATCAATCTCCAAAGGCTCCGCATCCAACTGTAGCCTCATGGCCTTTCGATGCATGGGGACTTGATGTTGTTAGACCTCTTCCAAAGTCGTCAAAAGGACAAATGTATATCTTGGTTGCCACTAACTATTTCTCTAGATAGGCTAAGGTTGTGCCATTAAAAGAGGTGAAGAAGGAAAATGTTTTTGATTTTATCAAATCAAATATAATTTTTAGATATGGCATACCAAGATGTATAGTTACTGATAATGGAACACCCTTCAACAATAAACTCATGAGTAGTTTGTGTGAGAAATTCAGTTTTAAGCAACATAAGTCTTCAATGTACAATGCACTAGCCAATGGTCTTCCTAAAGCTTTTAACAAGACACTTGGTAACCTATTGAAGAAAGTAGTTGCAAAGAATAAAAGGGACTGGCCTAAGAGAATTGGTGAAGCTTTGTGGGCATATCGTACAACCTTTAGAACGGCTACGCAAGCGACTCCATTTTCATTTGTGTATGGCGTCGAAGCAGTCCTTCCGTTGGAGAAGAAAATTACATCATTGCGAATAGAAATCCAAGAGGGACTTACAACTGAAAGTAACACTCAACTTCGTCTACCAGAGTTGGAAGCATTGGATGAGAAGATATTGGAAGCACAACAAAGTTTGGAGTGTTATCAAGCTCGAATTGCGAGAGCATTCAACAAGAAGGTGTGACCACGATCATTTCAAGTAGGAGACTTGGTCTTAGCAGTCCGGAGACCCATAATCCTTAACAAACGCATCGGTGACAAGTTTACATCAAAATGGAATGGGGCATATGTTGTGAAGGAAGCATATTCAAGTGGCGCTTGCAAATTTGTAGATCAAGACGGTGTGAGAGTTGGTCCAATCAACGCCAAGTTTCTGAAGCAATACTTCCCATGAAGGTTGCCTACGCTCCTTAAGGTATGAGCATCAAATGCATGTTACTCCTTGCCCGCAAGAGAATAAACTATGTACGGCCCAAAAAAAACTGAAATAAAATAAATAAAACTCATCATCTTGAACTACGTTATGACTTTATCCTTTTCGCCGAGATACGTAGGTGCTTGGAGTAATCACTCTAAGCTTAGTCAAATGAGTAAAAAAAAGGGGGGGGGGGATTTTTGTGGCATTGCGTGATCATCACACTAGGTCTTTAAAATTATGTACCTAGCACATGAGTTCAAATGTCTTAGCTGACTTCAAAGGCGCATTTGTAAAAATTCACAGAGGTTTTGACCATGATTTTTACATATATTGCAGTTCTTGAAGCCCTCTCCGCAACAAAAGAAGAAGCTCGTAATACATAAACTCCTACATCGAGTCATGGATCTTCAACTATGATCGTTCAAAGTTGCATATCAAACATGCTAGATTTGGAAGTCAACTTCGGGTATTAATTCAATTCAAAAGGTATTTTGATTTGAATTTTTTATATGCGGCAGGCTAATGAATTCCATTGGTGTTGGATCAAGCGACTTGTGATTCAACTTGAGTTTTTTTTGCTTGCGGTAGAGATAATTTGGTGTAATTCACTGATGCTTAGTAAGTTACTCAAAATTAGGGGCATCTTTACCTACAACATCAAATCGGGATACCCTTCCGATCAAAGTACTACTTATGATGAAATGGTGTACCTGCAAAGATCATGATGTGAACACTCCAAGCTCAAGAGACAATTTTTTTTGTTGTTAAGAGCAAACAAAATTGAGGAATTGGCATTCTGGGCGTATAGTCAACTTGAAAAATTTATTCTCATCAATTTGGAATGAATTTTGTTGTAACTTTTGTAAATTGTGTTGTTCTTGATGTGCTCTTCACAATGAAATAAGAAACTCATAGTTTCATCACTCTTACATCGAATTTTGGACTTCACACCAAAGACGTGTTCCTCACATTGAAACAAGAATTTCATAGTTTCAGAATTTGAGCTAACTTTTAAAATGTATCTGTATTAATCTGGAAAGCTTTTGACTGTGATTTTTACGTATGTTGTACATCTATGAGTTATGCTTCCAATGGAACAAGAATTACATCATTTCAAGGCTCCTACGCCGAGTTATTGATTTTCTCCCAAAGTTGCTCAAAGCTGAAGAGTTGAACAAGATAGAATTTGAGCTAACTTTAAAAATACATCTGTACTAATCTGGAAGACTTTTGGCCGTGATTTTTACACATGTTATACTTCTATGAGTTATTCTTCCAACGGGACAAGAATCACATCATTTCAAGGCTCCTACGCTGAGTTATTGATTTTCTCCCAAAGTTGCGCAAAGCTGAAGAGTTGAGTGAGGCAGAATATGAGCTGACTTTAAAAATACATCTGTACTAATCTAGAGATCTTTTGGCCATGATTCTTACATGTGTTGTATTTCTATGAGTTATGCTTCCAATGAAAGAAGAATCACATTATTTCGATGCTCCCACATCGAGTTATTGGTTTTCTACTGCAGGTGCTCAAAGCTGAAAATTCGATCAAGACAGTATTCGAGATAACTTTGGAATAATAGTCGTACTAACCTGGAAATCTTCCGGTCATGGGTTTCACATATATTGTATTTGTGTGATTTATCTTTCCAATGAAATGACACACTCATTACTTGAATGTTCCTACTACGAGTTACTGAATTTCAAACAGAAGAGCTCAAAGCTGAAATCTTGGGGAAAGTTGTCCAGCATGTAGAGCAAGTTACAAATTACACGACAAGCATTTGAAATAGAGAGTTAAAAGAAAATATTTGAGAAGAAAAAAACCAACACTTTTATTCATTCAAGAAGGATTGTCAGTACATCAGAACAATGTTCCAGAAAACAAGCAAGACAAAAAAAAAACACACAATAGAACAAGAAAATGAAAGAGAATGTCCTTATGTAGGATAAAAGACTAAGGAAAAAGCTTATGACTAAGGATTTGGTGACGACTTGTCTCAACATCCTCCTTTAGCTTAGCTAGTTCTTTTATTTTTGTTTCCGACAAGGGAATGATTTTCTCGTTGGCATGAATTTCATCTTCATGATTAGTGATAGTCTCTTGATTTTCAGACAACTTCTTTTGATGATCCTCAATAAGTGAGATGGTTTTCTTCTTCTTTGAAGTCCACACTTTTAGCTCTTTTTCAGCTATTGTAAGGATTTTTTGAAGCTCTTCCAAATGTTTGTCCATATTGATTCTCTCCTCATTTGCGGTATCAAGACATTGTTGTGCAGCAGAAAGCAACTCTTGATGAGAATCCCTTGTTATCTTTTGAGAAGTGAACAGCCTCGCAACATCGTAATCTCTATGTTTTTTGAAAAAAATCTTCAAGAAGAACCTCCAAAGGAGAAAGGTTGATGATGTTAACTTCTCGAAGCCCTTTAAGAATCAAAGCAACACTTGCCTCCAAATGTTTGAGGTTTTCCGAAGATTCAATAGACAATTGAGTAATACACTCACATAAGGTACACCACATTCCAGAAATGTAAGATAATTTGAACCTTGAAATAGTCTATTGTGGTTCAAAATTCGAGGCAATCCCCAGCAAAGGGCAGATCAAATCCTTGGAGACATCTGAACATCCAATTTGATGTGCTACAACCCCCACATCAGTAGTTGAGCTGTCTTGAGAAGTTTCAACCTTTTTAGAAAAAGGGACCGTCAACATTGTTAATTGAATATCATTTGCAGCTTGACTCTTAACTTCAGGAAGTGGGAGGTGAGAACTTTTCGCCACATTGAGGGAGTTTGAACTTGTGATACAATCTTCAAATACATCTACATCGCTAGGGATATCCCCAAGACCCAACTGGATAATTAAAAATATATATAGAATTAATAGCCAATGGAAAAAAAAAAAAAAAAACAAGAGGCAAGTTTAGAGAAATATTCAAGAGGTGACTTTTACCTGATGTGCCAATTCTGTCAAGGGCATTGTGATTAACGTTTCAAACACACCTCATCCAATTCTAGGTGCAAACGATCGTTAAGCGGTATAAAATCCAACAAATGAGTTGGGGTCGAACCCACAGGGAGCGGTACGTGTTCAAAATCAATTAAGAAGTACAAACGTTATCTAACTAGCTATAGGAATAGAAATTATCGAAAAAGACATGAAACAAATCAAAAGGGGTGACACGAATGTTAGATGGGGGAATTTTGTTTGCAATTATCAGCTACAAAGCAATCACACAAAATTGAAACAACAATATAGAGAGAAATTATCGGGATGTGATCGATTATAGGGAAATTTCACTATATGGGTAATTGTAACTACTAATACATAGTTAAATATCAGTGGGTAGGCTACAATATGAGTGAAATAGCTTTCTATAGAAAAACTATCCCGCTTCAAGCGATTTCCTTCTAAAATCAACAAGAATAGCAATTAAGAACAACCCACACCTTAATTTATCCACTTTTTCAAACTAGATGGGTAGGATTGGGTTTAGGATTCACTCTCTCAAGCTGAACCCATATCAACCCAATACCTACAAACCATTAATCAAAAACCTTGGTTCCTAAACTTCTCTCTCGAGCAAGCTAAGAACACAAAATTAGAACTGCATTTGCAACTAAAATTCATAAATTAAACCTCAGCTAATGATTAAACCCACTTCAATATAGCATTTAAACTAGTAATTCACAATACCCATAGGCTAATTCAACCCATAATCACATGATCACACCCCAAGAATTGGGATTTTAGCCAAAGATCATAAAAAGGTAAAAACAATTACCAAATTGATTAGCCATCAACTGGGTAAGATCAGTCAAACCTTTACAATGTTCCAAATTGAAGAAAATTAGTAACCCACTTGCAAAATCTCCGAATTGAGTCTCAAAAAGCCTTCAAGTCTACTAGGAAACTCCCAAACTTTAAAGAAAACTATTCTAAATTGTAGCAAGCTACTCAATTTACAGTTCAAAATTCAATTTAAAGTTGCCAAAAATTAGCCACAAAAATCCATTAGGCAAGGTAAGTTGGGTTTGCCGAGTGGTTCAACGAACCACCCTTTCCTCTCTTTTATCGTCGTTATGCATTGGTTCTCAGCATCCTCAAGTCCTATATTTTGGGCAATTTATCTTGTCATCGCGGAACTGCTTGGTTTTTTCCCTCAGGATTGGCACACTGGAACTTTAGGCGGACTGAAGAGCCACTCGGCGAGTCGCCAAGTGGTCTTGGCGATCACCAGGCTCGCCTTTCTCCGCTTCTTCAACTTGTTTTGTTCCGTTTTGCCTGTTAGTGTCCTTGCTTTGCTCCTTAATCCACATACCTGAAAATCAAGTTTTAACATCAGTTTATAGCATAAATTAGGCATTTGAGGACAATAAAACTATCAAACTAAGCCCCAAATGAGTCCAAGTCTCGAACTCATCAACACCCCCAACTTAAACTTTTGATTATCCTCAAGTAAAACTCAAGATCATCAGTTCAATAAGGATGTCTGAAATAGTGCTGCATAAGACTCAACATGAATGCACACAACAAGGTTCAAATTACTCATACAATGATCATTTGTGCACTCAAAGATTCAAATTGTGACTCACCATTATCAAAGATGCTCAATGTTACAATACTTGCTTCAAATGCAAGTTCAAACTCAACAAAGGTACTCAAATTCTCTCACTACAAAGAAGATTCCATATTCACACAAAATTCTTCAACAATTTAAAATTTCAGAATCACATACAACTCTCACACTCACAAAGATGAACACATTCATGACTTCACCCATAGGTTTGCCCTTATTTTCCAATCAACATTCGTTTCAGCTCACTCAAGATCACAAAGGTATTTTCAAGGCTTGTAACGGGGCTGAGTGTAAAGGTATGGTCATTTAGCCTTAGTGGCTTCTACCTTCATGAAGTATGGTCTGAACATCACTTTCCTCATTTTCTTTAACATTCCAAACATGCTCATAATCCACCCCATTATTCGACTTCATATGAACTACCGGATACCTTATTTCTTTTGCAATTTCCACTACTTTATTTCACAACTTTTTCTGTCTTTCTCTTTTCTTTCTTCTTTTTCATTTTCTTTTATCTTTTTCCTCTTTTTTTATATGGAGGGGTTCCATCTTCTTCTTTTTCAAAACCATCACTTACGGGGGTTTTCTCACACTTCTTGACTTTCCTTCTCCTTTCACCACACCCCAACTTAGGCTTTTGTCCTAAGTTGGCTATTCAAACAAACCATACTTCATGAAAGTTATGGATGGATGGATAAAGAGAGGTCATAATTGCACAAGTTTCTTCCAAGAAAAGAGTAAGGCTCAAGAGGGGTCAAGCAGGATTCACACATTTCATAAGGTTGGCCAAAAAAGAGGTATATTGTCAAATTATTTCACTCTTCAAAATTGTTGCCTAAGATCATATCAAGTGCTTGAATCACTCAATCAACTGGACCAACGGGGCAAATTCTAGGTGTCATCACAGACAATGTTCAAAGTAATCTCATCACACAAGGCATTGGTACCAATATCGAACAAGACTCCACACTTTCTTGCTAGTGTGCAATGTTCATCACAAGAGACTCATTCGACAACTGGCTAGTCACAACGAGATGCTAATAGTTCACATATCGTCTATACAACTTTGTTTACCTCATCGTAGCGACACATTCATTTCGTTTAATTAAAAGCACTATTCAAGTCATCGATATTGATGACAACCGACACTCAAATTCGCACAAGAACATCCACACTCACACAAAAGAGGTGGAAAAATTTAAAAATTCGGTTCAAAACCATTTTCATTCAAAACAATGGGCACACAAACTAAAACATCCACAAGATCAAGATATATAAATGAACCACAATATTCACAACCTAATATTTACAAAACAAATCAAAATCACAAGAGGTAGGTATGGAAATACCTCACCCCACCCAACAAAAAGAAGCAATTGTCCTCAAATGCAACAAAAACAAGAACAAAGTATCACAAAATAACAGAGAAGGAGGGGAAAAATTATTCTGCCAGGCTAAGCCTGGGTGATGTCTACATCTCAGTCGCTCTGTCTGTTTGGCATCAGTTCCCGGGATCACACTCTGAGGTTGGGCATCAGTGCCCAGTGTCTCATCAGCTTTAGCTCCACTGGAACCTGCCATGGAAGTATCTCTCAAGGAGGCCTGTCTAGTAGTCTCGAACATGGCACCCTCTAAGTCAGCTAGGTCCTCATACACAACCACATCTCGAACCTTAAGTTCCTCCTCATCTGTCTCGGCCTTAGACTCAACAGCAACAACATCATCCATAGTTTCATCTCCAGTGGTATCCAGAAGCACCTTAGCACAGGCTGGAACATCTGCACTCAAATCATTTGGAATCTCCACCAACCCAAATAGTGAAGTGAAGTATGTGGACTTCAGATGGTCCACATCCGTCCGCAGCTCAGAAACATCAGCTTTCAAAGCCATTGCCTCATCAGTAGCACCATGCCCTCTCTCACAGACCTCTACTCTCGCTGTGAGAGCATCAATGGAAGCCTTGAGAGGTGTCAGTGCAGTAGTAATAGCTCTCTCAATCATCCAAGGAACCTCGGCCTCTAGCCGAGAAGCCCGCAAATTGATCGAATGGGCTAGGTGCCCTATCTTGAGAAGCATAGACTGGGTGATCGGAGGCCTGGAGGTAGTAGATCTAGGGTGCGAGGAGCAGTAGAAGAACTCAGGGCCTCAGAAGGAATGAAACTAGAAGTACCGAAAGGCTTGGAGGCCGGAGTAGACAAGGTTACCTCTGCAAGTAATGTATCGATATCAACCTCCAGGGATGTATCCATCGGAGCTGCTATCCTTCTATCAGCCTCGTCCTATGTGTACTCAACCTTTATGCACCTGATGTTAGTGGAAGATGTGGGTGTAACCTCAACATCCCTCTTCTCATCACAAGGAACTCCTGCCCAATAACACAACTCTGTGATTAGTACTAGAAATGGAAGGGATGTCTGGCACTGTTTCACCCTCATGGCCATCTCTTGCTCGATAATCAATCCCAAATTCAGCTGCTTCCTGGCTATGATAGACCCGAGACAGGCCGCCTTTGGGTGGCTGAGAATGGACTTGTTCTACGATGGCATGAATATGTTGCTGATGAATCCAAACCAGTACTGAGCTTCTATGTTTAGGTTCTTCTTCTCGATAGGTGTTCCAACCTCAATCCACCTCGAGGTGGTGTCAAAAATAAGGGGATCTAGCCAATCCTTCGAATCATCCAGAGTTTTTGCAGTAGTCATACTCTGGTACTCGTGCACAAAATCCATAGCCCTCTCAAACACAGCGTTGATATCACTGTTGTTGCATATAACCTTCCTCCCTCGGGTCATCACAGACTCCACTAGCCTTAAGGCACTAGCCTTTTTCTTCCCCTGATGTACTAGATCACCATAGGCTGAGTAGAATTCCTAGACCCAGGTGGGAATGTATGGGCCACAGGGCCAGGTGAAGATCTCGAATCGATGGAACCGAAGAGTGTCCCATACAACTCGATGTCTGTCCACTACACAATCTGTGGACAATCTCTTCTCTAGATGGTCCTTAATCCCTCGGCCTTTAACCGTTTGAGTAACTGGAGAGGAGGACCCTGAACTGGTGGTGCTGGAACCACCATTTGTACTGGAGCTTGCACCGAATCTAAAGCAAGAGGGGTCGACTCCGGAATCCTAGATGGATCATGACGAGCTTTCGAACAAAGCTCTTCTCGCCGGGCCTGTAATAACTAGTTATCCTCAGGCTCAGAGAATGAAGACTGAGAATCAAATTACTCTCCCTCACTGTTGGAGTTGTACTCTGGTGTCTCAGCTATAGGCTCTTTGCCCTTTCCCTTATCTGCCTTCAGAGGTAACTTCTTGCCCTTTGCACTAGAAGCAGTTGCTTCCACATTTATCACGATCCCTCATGTCCTCTTTTGGGGCGGCATGCCACTATCATCCAGGTTTGTTCTAGCCATTCCTGCAAAACACATAGAAAAATGTTACAAAAAGTTCAAGATAAATGTAAAAATTTAGTGGTAGAAAGACTCACCGAACTAGTCAGCGAGTCACCGAGTCACTTAGGCGAGCCAGATCGGGCTCGCCGATAGTACCAGAGCAAAAAAATTCTACAATCAAGACAGGTCGGCGATGATCAGGGCCATTCGGCGAATTGGCATGCTAGGAGTAGCCCACCGAAAGTTATAGTGTATTTTAAGGGTTAGGGGCACAGAAAGGGTGATCATGAAGACCTTTTGGCGAGCTCAGGCATCTCGCCGAAAGTTACAGAACAAACTCAACAAAGATTTGAAATTAAGGGCGATCTGAGGGGGACTTCGGTGAACCGCCGAACTTCTCGACGAGCTCGACGTAGCTCGCCAAAATAACCCAACGTGCCAGTTTTCAACCCCAAGCTTCAAAATCAAGCCCGCAGCCCCCGAATTCAAAATCAAACACCAACACCATTCAATTATAGTCAGACCCACCCATGCCCTCGGAGTACTCAGACTTCCCCCAATTTGGCCGAAATTGGCCATTTGACGACTTTTGCCCTTAAGAATGACGTCAAACGCTCCATCATTGGACAAATTACGTCATTTAGCACAATTCGAGATTACATAGACTTCACCCCCACTAGACCCATTACAATTACACTGCAACCCAACAATTTAAACTCAATTTTACAAGCAAGAACATGGGAATCAATCACTTTAACGCACTTCGACATACATTTCAATTCAATACAGGCAAAACAACACTTAAACAAGATTATAACAATTATCCAACACACAACAACTACCATTTTACCTATTGTATTTGATTTCAACCACAATATTAAAGAATGGGGTTCAGAAAACCAACCTTTATACCGAATTTTGAGTTTGAATAGCCAGGCAGCAAAGTTCCACAATTCCGAAGGTCGGTTTCACACAAAAATGGGTAAAACAATAAAATATGCAAGATTTAAAGTTTGGGTGAGAAGGTACGAGAGTTAGAAATAAGAGAAGATAAAGGATTTTGAAATTTAAACTGTTTGGCCTTTAAAACCTTTCAGTTTGTGGCATCTTCAGTGGAGTAAGTCGTGCTCGCCAAACCACTCAGTGATGCGCCGAGTGGTATTTTCCTCGCTGAGTTTTACAGGACTTCAACAATTTTAGAGGTTCAAATGGCTAACAAAGTCGGGCTCGCCGACCTATTCGGTGAATCACCGATTAAGCATTTTGCCCGCCGAGTTTTACAGAATTCCCCTTAAGGCTTGATGGTTCCAACGGCGGTCCAAGTTGGGGCTCGCCGACCTGTTTGGCGTGTCGCCAACTGGAGTTTGACTCGCCAAACTACCCATTTTCCAACACTATTCACTTTTCAACCTGCATAATCAACACCCGTTATTTAAAATAAAAAACTAAAGCATCAAAAACTTGGGTTGCCTCCCAAGAAGCGCCTTAGTTAACGTTGTGGCACGATGAGGATACCAAATCAAGCTTTATTTTTGGGGCTTGCCATTTTGTCAATAGGCAACCCCTCTTGTTGTCAAATGAGAAGAAATTTGACCCATTTGGGTCTCCAACTACTTAATAAAGACTTAGTGAGAGGTCACCGTCTGATTTAGAGTTGAGACATCCTCTTTTATCTCTTTCAACACTTTGTCTGACCCTTCAACTTTGTTGAGAATGCGTGAGAGCATATCTTCTGTACGGCCACCTTTAGATTCCTTGGGCTTGTGATGCTCATGGGGAGGGACGTACCTATCCTTGTCCCCCTCTCTCTCCTTCCAGGTGGTGTTACGATCATGCCAATCTCTGTCACGATCTCTCCATACCTCATCTCTATTCCAACCTTGATTTCCACCTGGTCTTGGGTAGTTTGCATGATAACCTCCTCCTTGATTGGCTAGGAAATGCACTTCCTTATTGTACAGCACTTCGAGTTGCGTTTCATAGGGGTTTACTCCACCAACACCCACAACATTAACACTCTTTGTACCAACATCCATAACATTTTTAGCCAAGATATCCAGTTGGGTCATCATTTTGGACATGTTTTGGTCTCTCTCTTGATCCTTTTCGATCTACTCTTCTATCAATCTAAAAGTGAGAGGAGAGACTTGGTCTTCACAAGTGTACCATTCCCTATTGATCTTGGTCATGCAATCCAGGAGTTGAGACGCTACTTAATGGGGTTGTTGCATTATACCATCGGGAACAAGTTGATCAGCAACTCCTTTGTTCACCGAGTAGAAGCTCCTATAGAAGTATTACGCAACACCTCATTTGGAACTCCATGAGTTGGGCATTGCAGCATCAACTTCTTAAACCTCAGCCACGTCTCGTGGATTGGCTCACCTTCCAAGCGTTTAAAACCTTGGATGCTATCTTTGAGTGTCATCATCTTCGATGGGGAAGAATCTCACTTGGAATACTGTGATCAGCTCATCCCAAGAGGTGATGGAGTCCCTTGGTAACTCAGATAACCATTTGGTGGCTTCACCCATCAAAGAGAATGGGAACAACCTAAGACAGATTAATTCTTGTGATATGTTCTTAGAAGAGAACGGACCATAAACATCCACGAAGTTCCAAATATGCTCATGGGGATCCTTATGAGCCAGCCTCCCAAATAATTATTTCAATTGTAGGAGCTGAAGCATTGTGCTAGTGACATGAAGAAACAATGTTTCCTTCAGTTGGAGGTAGACGTATTGCACCCACACCACCCAATGGAATTGGGTCATTTACATCATTGAGGTTCCCAATATCATCTTGGTGTCCCACTTGGCTACCATTACTCTCGTTTACGCTCATCTCCTCATCTATTCAACACAAGCAACAAAAACCAAAAACTAGAGTAAGTAAATTGAACTACAACCAAAGAGATCACAATTTAACTTCACTAAAAGAATTGTAACCACTCCCCGATAGCGGCGCCATTTTTTATTAGCGTTTCAAATACACCTCATCCAATTTTAGGTGCAAACGATTGTTAAGTAGTGTAAAACCCAACAAGTGAGTTGGGGTTGAACCCATAGGGAGCGGTACGTGTTTAAATTCAATTAAGAAGTACAAACGTGATCCAACAAGCTATAGGAATAGAGATTATCGAAAAAGAGATTAAACAAATCAAAAAGGGTGACACGAATGTCAGATGGGGGAATTTTCTTTGCAATTATCAGCTACAAAGCAGTCACACAAAATTGAAACAATAATACGGAGAGGAATTCTCGGGATGTGATCGATTATAGGAAAATTTCACTATATGAGTAATTGTAACTACTAATACATAGCTAAATGTCAGTGGGTAGGCTAGACTATGAGTGAAACATATTTTTCTCAAATAACTATCCCGCTTCAAGCGATTTCTTTCGAACATCAACAAGCATAGCAATTAAGAACAACCCACACCTTAATTCATCCACTTTCTCAAGCTAGATGGGTAGGATTGGGTTTAGGATCCACTCTCTCGAGCTGAACCCATATCAATCCAATACCTATAAACCATTTTTCAAAAACCTTAGTTCCTCAACTTCTCTCTCGAGCAAGCTAAGAACACAAAATTAGAACTGCATTTGCAACTACAAAATTCATAAATTAAACCTCAGCTAATGATTAAACCCACTTCAATATAGCATTTAAACTAGTAATTCACAATACCCAAAAGCTAATTCAACCCATAATTACATTATCACACCCCAAGAATTGGGGTTTTAGCCAAACATCATCAAAAGGTAAATACAGTTATCAAATCAATTAGCCATCAAATGGGTAAGAGTATTCAAGCCTTTACAATGTTCCAAATTGAAGAAAATTAGTAACCCACTTGCAAAATCTCTGAATTGAGTCTCAAAAAGCCTTCAAGACTACTAGGAAACTCTCAAACTTTAAGGAAAACTATTCTAAATGGTAGCAAGCTACTCAATTTACATTTCAAAATTCAATTTATAGTTGCCAAAAATTAGCCACAAAAGGCCATTAGGCGAGGTAAGTCGGGTTCGCCGAGTGGTTCGGCGATTTTCTCTCTTCTATCGCCGTTATGCATTGGTTCTCAGCATCTTCAAGTCCTGTAACTTTGGTCGATCTATCTTGTCATCACAAAACTGATTGGTGACTTGCCGACTACCCCTTTCTTGTTACCGACTTGGTTTCTTCCCTTAAGGCTGGCACACTGGAACTTTAGGCGGACTGAAGAGCCACTCGGCGAGTTGCCGAGTGGTCTTGGCAATCACCAGGCTCGTCTTTCTCCACTTCTTCAGCTTGTTTTGTTCCTTTTTGCCCGTTAGTGTCCTTGTTTTGCTCCTTAATCCACATACCTGAAAATCAAGGTGTTAACATCAGTTTATAGCATAAATTAGGCATTTGAGAACACTAAAACTAAGCCCCAAATGAGTCCAAATCTTGGACTCATCACATTGTAGAACCAACAACACCATCTTCAAAGATTCCAGTATCAATACCAATGGAGTCCAATTCAGCAAACTCGCATTGTTGATTGTTCAAGTCCTTAGGCTTTTTCTTCAAACGCTTCCAATGAAGCTCTTGGCTAACATTGCTCTCATTGGAGCTAGAGGTTGCACTAGAACTGATGCCAATCTCATGGAGTAAAATAGACATTTTTGACGTGTTGCTACAAGATGGTGCAATGCCAAGTGACTTTTCAACACTTCTATTCGATGAGCTGGAAGGTTTCTTCCTCTTGAGAGTTACATCGATCACCTTGTTATCAGTGATGTTGGCTGCCTTGGGAGTCTGTAAAGGACCCTTAACTCCATTATCCGCATGTGTAGCCTTGCCCTTCAAATTTTAGATTTGGAAATAACTTTGACAGATTGCGGAGGGATATTTGGTGTCACCTTGGACTTTAAAGAGTAAGAAAGCTTTTCTTGAAGTTGTCCTCCTTTAGTTGGTAAACTAGCACCATCCTTTTTCGGACCTCTCAAAATTATGTGGGTACTTCATCTTAGTAGAATCTCTCGATGGGATGGCCACCAGTTTGAATACTCACGAGTCATTAAAGACCCCTTATTGGATGGACGCATTGGTATGATGATCTTCGAAGACCTTCCAAGATAAACTCATGAATCCCATAGTTTCACCAAATCTAGTAGTGAACCCATTGTAATGGTGCTCTATTAGTGCACCAGGAACATCTTGACAATACCCATATTGTCGACTAAATTGGTGAGGGCTATAAGGCTCCACAATCAGTTCATCATCCAGCCTAAAAGTGATAAAACTTGAATAGAGGCCTATAAGGAAATCGCTCTAGAAAATGGACAATTTTCCACTATCATCAATATGCAACTCTTTTCCTTGTAGCAAGGCCAGATTGTGGAGGTTATGCACATTCACTTGTTGAAATAACTTGTGAGCGTCAACAAGGTCAAAATGTTTTGCCATCTTTTCTCCAGAAATCTTCCACATTCGCACACCTCGTTGGGGGCGGGTAGCACGGTAGTAGGTCTCAAAATACTAACCTATCCATCCATAAACATAATGAATGGGAAGTAGTATGTCGCAAGAACCCAAGTTTGAAGAAGTGGATACATCCCTGAGGCCACGATAGATGCTTGCAAGGATCGGAACCGCCAAAGAAAATATTTCTCCATGAGCCATCAAGCTTGAAACTTTGAAGACACTAGCACGAATACAATCAGCTTTCTTGTTAGGTAGAACATACTTGCAAAGCCAACATGCAAGAAAAGTCGCCAGATAAGTCTCATCTCTAAATGATTCTTCTACGCCTAGCTCGGCAAAAGGAGCATTCTCTTCTTCGGTTCGAGGCAAAAAACTCATGTCAATATTTCCAGAAGGATCATGATTCATCCTTGGCTTCGTAAGATTCTTAGACGTCCTTGGTGAAGACTCGGCATATTTTCTCTGTCCCCTAAACCAAAACTTTGTCCATTCTCGAAAGGAGCCTTCGTCAATGGAACCTTTGGTAAGTCGGTAGAACGCCAAAAACAAGAAGGAGCAGCTTCTAGGGAGAAAAGACTTCCCTTGATCATCTACATGGTCAATTCTTCAGCCGACGGTATAACTTCATCATAAAAAAAACCATGAACAGGAAGACCTCCAATGGTTCTCAAATCCCATAAAGAAATAGATAACTCTCTGACGAAGGTAGAGACTATATTGGTGGATGGACGCCAATTATCACAAAAAGCCCGGAGAACATTTTCGTTATGGTCATATGTGAAAATTGAAGCAAAGATAGCATCATAAGTCTTGATGTTATCCAAAGTCTCCGTGCAGCGGGCAAGCACACCTTCTACCCACTCCCAATAGCCAGACGTATAGCGAACCTCGCCAAATCCGGAAGAAGGAACACGCCAACTGCTAAGATTTTCATCACGATGAGGAGGGATGGCAACAACAACATTTTGATGAGTGGAAGACTTAAAGAGGAGAACTTTTTCAGTTGTGACATTGCCGGAAAAATAGTCTGTGACATCCTTCATTTCTATTGACGACCACTCTGGGAGATGATGAGAAGTGTCCAGCATCTTTCTAACAAGTGGGAAGGCGCCGATTACCGGAGGATGAACTTTCGAGGTGAGAACTTTGGCGCACGAATGTTGCTTATTCTCCATGATCTCAAGGCAAAGGTATGGAGCATCTCGGTCACTAAAGTCCATTGTCGCTTCCGGAAATAAAGATTGCACAACGTGGCTCTGAAAAAAAAAGGGTTACATTGGCGAAAACACAATTGGAGTAATCAAAAGACAAAAAGATCTGACCATCAGAAATGAGTACCTTGACAATTAAAACTGTAGCAATTGAAGGGGAATTTGGCTACAAATATTTCCATGTTTTTAGTTTTGTAAAAATCAAACGTCTTGCAATTTCAATTTTTCTACAATTAAAAATGAATTTTACACTACGGACGCGCAAATCTGTCAAGCAAAAACGGGTTCAACCTTGAAGATCAAAACTGTAGCAGTTGAAGAGGAATTTGGCTACAAATATTTTAAATGTCGTAGTGCCATGTTTCTAGTTTCGGAAAAAACAAACAACTTGCAATTT
>JAJOOR010013476.1:0-30795 GCA_036250505.1 Solanum acaule | reverse complement strand
TTATAAACTAATTAATTTGAAATATAAACTATTATATAACCAAAACTAATATCTTTTGAGACTATTTTCGAATATTCGTAAAATATACTAATTAGACACATAATTAACTTAATTATAAACTAACTAATTAACTCAAAATTGTAAACCATTAGATAACTAAACAAACTAGCCAAACATTTAATTAAACAAAATCCTTTTGAGACAATTTTCTAATATTTATAAAATACACTAATTATATACATAATTATATAAAAGACATATTATTATTTAAAAATTATAACAAGTGACAAACTATTTGAAATAACTTGCAAACTATTCTATTACATATATATATATATATATATTTATTTATATTTATTTTTTTCGAAATTTCTAAAATTAATTACTTTAAATCATTTGAAAATTAAGAAGCTCGAAATTAATTATTACCGGGGAGGGTCAAAATTGGGTGTCAACAATGATGATAGGTTGCAACATTGTAGTGCCATTGCTACAAGGTTCCTTGTGCAGAAGAAGTAGGATCCTGGTGCCTTCACTATTCCTTGTACCATCGGGTTGCTGCATTTTATGAAGGCATTGCGCAATTTGGGTGCTAGTATTAATCTGATGTCATTGTCTATTTACAAGAGATTGGGTTTGGGAGATCCAAAACCGACTGTGATGCGATTAATCATGGTCGATGGAACTCTGAAGAGGCCCATTGGTGTGCTCCATGATGAACTAGTGAAGGTGGAGTCATTTATCGTTCCGGCGGATTTTGTGATACTTGATTGTGAGGTTGATTTTGAGGTTCCCATCATCCTTGGGAGACCATTTCTTGCCACTGGGCGTGCCTTGGTCGATATGGAGAAAGGACAGATGAAGTTTCGATTAAATAATGAAGAGGTAACTTTCAATAGTTGCAGATCCATGAAACAAAGTAGTGAGCTCAAGTCGGTATCAGTGGTGAATCATATTGTAGAGAGTGGTTCTGAGGTGTCTATTGAAGAGAGGTTGGGTGTTGATGCACTAGCAGCGGTAATGATGAATTTTGAGGGTAATGGTATTGAAGACTATGATGAATTGGTCACCGCGCTTGATAGGTTCGAAATCCGTTCAAAGCCAAAGAGATTGGAGTTAGACATGAAGAATCACGGCTCTCCAACCGCAAGACCGTCCGTTGAAGAAGCTCGGAAATTGGAGCTTAAGGCTCTACCATCACATTTGAGATATGTATTCTTGGGGAAAAATGGTACTCAACCGGTCATCATTGCGGTAGATTTGAATGTGACATAAGTTGAAGCATTGGTTTTCGTGTTGAAGAGGTGCAAGCAGGCTATTGGGTGGACTATTGCGGACATTATTGAGATTTCTCCTTGTATTTGTTCTCATAAAATCCAACTCATGCCGGATCACAAGCCTAGTATTGAGCACCAAAGAAGACTAAATCCACTTATGCAAGAGGTAGTGAAATAGGAAATCATCAAGTGGTTAGATGCTGGAGTTATTTATCCTATTGCAGATAGTAGTTGGGTTTGTTCTGCTCAGTGTGTGCCCAAGAAAGGTGGCATGACTGTGGTCCCGAATGCAAAAACTGAGCTTGTTCTGATGCGGCCCGTGACTGGATGGAGAGTTTGCATGGACTACCGGAAATTAAATGCTTGGACAGAAATAGACCACTTTCCTATGTCGTTCATGGATCAGATGTTGGACCGACTTGCGGGTAAGGATTGGTATTGTTTTCTTAATGGTTATTCGGGCTACAATCATATTTCTATAGCTTTGGAAGACCAAGATGAGACCACCTTCACTTTCCTTTATGGGACTTTCGCCTTCAAACAAATGCCATTTGGGTTGTGTAATGTTCCAACGAACTTCTAGCGTTGTATGATGTCGATATTTTCTGATATGGTGGAGGACACTATTGAGGTATTTATGGATGATTTATCTGTAGAAGGTGACTCTTTTGATCGTTGTTTAGACCATTTGGCCGAAGTACTAAAACAGTGTGAAGAGTGCAATCTTGTGCTCAATTGGGAAACGTGCCACTTCATGGTGAAAGAGGGGACAGTTCTGGGTCATTGGATTTCTGAGAAGGGTATTGAGTTTGATAGAGCGAAAGTTGAGGTAATAGAAAAGCTTCCACCACCTATCTCTGTTAAAGGTGTTAGAAGTTTTCTTGGGCATGCAGGTTTCTATAAGAGGTTCATCAAGGATTTCTCCAAAATTGCACATCCATTGTGCAAATTGCTCGAAAAGGAGTGTAGGTTTGAGTTTGATGATGCTTGTCTGAGAGCATTTGGGGAGTTGAAGGGAAAGCTAGTTTTCGCACCTATCATTATTTCACCGGATTGGGGGAAACCGTTTGCAGTAATGTGTGATGTGAGTGGAGTGGCGCTTGGTGTGGTATTGGGACAGAGATGAGAGAAAATTATTCATCCTATTTACTATGCCAGTAAAGCTCTAAATGTGGCTCAAAAGAACTATACAGTGACTGATTATGAGCTTTTTGCGGTGGTTTTTGCATTCGAGAAATTTCGATCCTACTTTCTTTGTACTAATGTCATAGTGCATACTACCATTCTACATTGAGGTATTTGATGACTACGAAAGATGCAAAACCAAGGTTGATTAGATGGGTGTTGTTGTTGCAATAGTTCAACTTTGTGGTGAAAGATAGAAATGGGACAGAAAAACAGGTTGCCGATCACTTGTCCAGATTGGAGGAAGAAGCTATGCTCAAGCTAGGTGATAGGGCTGAAATTAATGATGCTTTTACAGATGAACATGTATTGGCTGCTTCTCATGATCTGATTCCTTGGTTAGCAGACTTTGCTAACTACTTGGCAAGTGATCTGGTGCCATCAGATTTGTCTTTTCACCAAAGGAAAAAGTTTATGCATGATGTGAAGAAGTTCTTTTGGGATGAGCCTTATTTGTGCCGTAGTTATGCTAATGGGATTATTCATCGCTGTGTGCCCGAGGTTGAGATATTGAGTATACTAGAGGCGTGTCACTCATCTCCTGTTGGTGGGAATCATAGTGGTATTCGGACTGCGCATAAAATTTTGCAATATGGGTATTACTAGTCTACCATCCACCAAGATGCTCATGATTTCATCAAGTCTTGTGACCGTTGCCAAAGAGAAGGAGGAATTTCAAAGAGGCAAGAGCTTCCTATGAATCCGATATTGGTGATAGAGTTGTTTGATATATGGGGCATTGATTTTATGGGTCCATTTGTGAGCTCACATGAGATGAAGTATATTCTTGTTGCGGTTGATTATGTGTCAAAGTGGGTGGAAGAAATTATGCTTTCCAACAATGAAGGTAAAAGTGTCACTGCATTACTGAAAAAGAATATCTTCTCCAGATTTGGCATACCTAGGGCGATTATCAGCGATAGAGGTTCCCACTTCTGTAATAAGTTGTTCAAGGCGCTACTTGAGAAATATGGCGTTCGCCACAATGTAGCCACTCCTTACCATCCGCAGTCTAGTGGGCAAGTTGAAGTGTCCAACAAAGAGATCAAGCATATTTTGGCGAAGACTGTGAATGCTAATAGAACTGATTGGTCAAGGAAGCTTGATGATGCTCTATGGGCCTATCACACCGCATTCAATACTCCCATAGGTATGTCCCCCCTACCAACTTGTATATGGAAAGTCTTGTCATTTGCCGGTAGAGCTAGAGCATAAGGCTATGTGGGCGCTAAAGAAGCTAAATTTGGATTGGGGCGCCGCATTGAATAAGAGAATGAGTGACTTGAATGTGCTTGATGAGTTTCACCTAAGAGCTTATGAAAGTTCAGCCTTGTACAAGGAGAAGATGAAGAAATATCATGATCAAAGGATTGAAAAGCGAGAATTTGTTGTGGGTGATCTTGTGCTTCTATTCAACTCTAGGTTGCGCTTGTTTCCGAGCAAGCTCAAGTCAAAGTGGACCGGGCCATTCTTAGTCACGCAAGTGCTCCCACATGGAGCGGTTGAGCTAAAAAACAATGAGCGAACAAGGTTTAAGGTAAACGAGCAAAGGATCAAGGTCTATCTGGGAAATGTGGAGAATGTGCAAGAAGTGATTGAGGCTTTCTATCTTGATGAAATCTGAGTAATCAAGAGGCCTGCATTGTGCCGCGATGTTAAATCAAGCGCTGCTTGGGAGGTAACCCAAGATTTACAATCTAGCCAACAATAGGTTTTCTTTTTGGTTTAGTAGATTTTCTTCGTTTATTTACTTTTCTGTATTCTTTTAGATAGGTGCTTTATATTTGTTTTAGTGTTGGCTAGATATAGCATAGGGTCCGTGTCTAAAAAGTGTCCAGAAAAAGTAAAAAGAAAGGCCTAACGGTTGCTACATGTGCAGGGACAAAAAGCAAAATCTATAGAAAATATCTGTTGCAGAGGTCTACGGACTCCATCGACGGGCCATGAATGGTGTCTGTAGACCCCAGGTAAGTCTTCTGATTTTTTTTAGTGTTGAGTGACCTACGGACCCGATCTGTGGTCTGTAGGTCGACCTACGGCCCGTCGATGGGGTTTCATGGGTCCAAAGTTAGGGTTTAGTCGACCCGACCTGGACCCCTTTTAAATAAAACTCTTCATTTTCAAATCATTCCCCCACCTCCCATATTCCCTCCTAACCGTTTCTAACCCCTCCAAATCCTATAACTTCCTTATTATATCCCCAAAATCACTCCCATCTTCCATACATATCATCACCCATACCTTGTTTCCATTTCTTTCTTCCCCACAAATCTGATCACTCTCATTGCCAAGAAGAGTTCAAGGTCCGGGTTCGGTGTACAAAAGGTCTAAGGAGTATGAGCACCACACAAATCACCCAATTCCATTGCTTCTAAGATCATCGATTTCAACTTAACTTTGAATTTTGATATTCATTGTTCAAAATATGAAGTCATGAAGTGGATCTTGACCTTGGGTTGTTGTTGTATAAAATGTGATTGTGTTGTCGTTGTAATAATTTTAATTAGAGAAAAAAAGTCTAAATGCAAGTTTCGACTTAGGGTTCCTAGTTTCGTATGCAATACATGTTAAAGATTGAGTAATCGGAACCCTAGGGATGACAAACGATCATAAATTGTGTTGAAATGCATGATTAGACTTAGGATGATTGTTGTATTTGTCAAAAAATAGTATCACCAAAGAGGCATGTCTGATACCCGGCACAAACTTGACCCACAAGGACCCATCTACGGGCCGTAGGTCAATCTACGGACCGTAGATCAGGTTTGTGGGTCTGCACATAACCAATAAATGCTAAGTGTTGAACCACAGAAGTGGACTACGTTCTGTAGTTCGATCTACAAACCGTTCTGCACATCTGTGGTTCACATCAAAAACCCCCTTTTTATGTATCCTAATCTATTGAAGGGACCTACGGACCGTGGATCCATCCACAGACTGTAGGAACCCACCGTGGGTCAGTAGTTCAACTACTGTCCATAAATTTTTCAGTTTTTGTTTTGGTTCATTCTTATAACTAAAAAATTTTCAAGTGTGTTATTGGTTTATTTTGGTAAATTAACCCTCCACAGGTACCATGACCCCTAACAAACAAGTGACCTATACAAAAAGGGGCAAGAACAAATCTGTGGCGCCGACTTTTTGGCTGATTGAAGAAGATGTGGATGCGGAGAAGGATCTCGCGTATGTCCCACCGACCACAAGGACTTCCCCCACAGTACCCTGGACTACCTAAAATCAATCCAAGCAAGTGTTTCCCGACGTAGTCACTGCCTCCCAGTCTGATGAGGAGGATACACTGATCGGATCACTGGCTGGGTCTGCTTTCGATTTTGAGTTCGCCTCTGCTTCCAGCTCTGAGTCCGTCTCTGCTTCCGTGTCTGCTTCTGGCTCCGCAACAGGCTCAAGTTCACATGGTAGGGCTACCTCGTCTGATGAGGCTACTAGTTCGGGGGTGGTTCCAGTGCCACCAAACACCGACCCTGCTTTGGTTGCTGAGGAGCCTAATAGATAGTGCATTGAGGGTCAATGTCAAATCTACAGGGATGCCAAAATGGTAAACTAAAAAGAAAAGATGGCCCGCCTATCACATAGGAGTACATAGTTCTTACGGGGAGCCTACACACCATACCCGACATCCACTGTCTCTTTCAGAAACACAAATACGAGTGGATGTCTTGGAGCCCTGGACTTATAGCGAGGAGATCGTGAGGGAGTTCTATGCTTCCTATGCAGCCACTCTAAGAGGCTCTATTTATAAAAATGCCAAGCCCGCAGCCCAAGCACCACTCAAGGCTACACTAGTGTGTGGGGTTTCTATGGATATATCTGAGGTCACCATCAGCTGATTCCACTACGGTCCAAGCACTACTTGGGAACTCAACACCGCAGAATTTGACTACAGGTGGGACATTGTAAGGAGTGGAGCGGTCCAGAGGAATGCAGAGTTGAGGGAGGTTGTATTACTTTGGCTGGCCAGGTACATAGATGTGGATGGAGAGCGTGCGGAGTGGGTCAGCACACCGCGCTTGGGTATTCGGAAGGTCACCCTAAATTTGGTAGCCAAGTTCTTCTGGCTTTTGGTAAGGAACAGGGTATCGCCCACTAAGGCTGATAATGCATTTACTTTGGATAGAGTAGTGATGTTCGCGGCTTTGGTTGCTGGGTTTGAGATCGACTTTACCCGCATGCTGTTGGCAGAGATCCATGAAAGGGCGTTTAGGTCTACCACTACTTTACCCTTCCCGTGTATGATGTTCTAGTTTTGTAGGGATTTTGGGGTGTGTATCTGGATTTGTGACAAATTGGTACAGGAGACCGGAACCCTTGACATCGGCCTTATTCGGGATGGGGCCAACCTAGCTTCCCCACGACGTGGTCCACAGATTGAAGTGCCGCCATTAGGAGCAGATTTAGTAGCTGATGTGGAGCAGATGTAGGGTGAGGATTATGAGCAGATTTAGTAGCTGATGTAGAGCAGATGTAGGGTGAGGACCCTACTCCTCCAGCCCACATTGATTATGCCCCAGCCTCCCCACCTCAGGCTGCCAGTCGGGACCCTAGCTCATCCAGAGCCACCCCTTCTTCAGGGTCTGTTGTCGTGCCCCTTGCCCGTGTTCAAAAATTTGAGGCACATATAGCCACACTACTTCATCATGTGAAGCCTTGGGTGCAACGGTCTATCTCAGATTCCGAGGCCATGGTGGAGAGGAGAATGGAGCACATGAAGGACCTAAAGGTCTATGCCGTTAATAAGCGCCTGGATTCCTTCCAGTTAAGAGTCCTCGAGCGACTAGACCCCACCACAGATATATCCTCTTTCTGCACTGATTTGGATCATCTTCGAGCTGATCTTAATGCCATCCTAGTCCCATCCATGGATCCGCCAGATTCCACCCCTACTGCACCAGCAGATGATACGGTGTTAGATGGTCTTTTTAGTGAGGACATACCGCAGTTCGATCCCACCCATGCCTGAGGGAAGAGGCACCATTCTAACCACACTTCTGACGTCACTGAGGATGCGAAGGCAAAGAAGAGGGAGCACCAGATGACTGCGCAGGCTAGGAGAGCTTCTATTGTGGATGAGGAGTTGCGCCAATAGAGGGTTCGTGAGGGTGCTCTTGGGGCCTCGAGTTCTGTGCCCGCTACTAGGCTATTGCTACTGTGAGAGATAATGTGAGAACTACTGATGGTGCTGAGATGATAGATGAGGGCGCTACTGATGGCGTTCCCCATGATGTGAGCACTACTGATGGTGCAAATATGATAGATAGGAGCGCTACTGATGGTGTTCCCCATGTTGATCAAGTGGGCTTTGGAAAATCGGACCCACTCGCTTATTGAGTTCTTCGGTGCATTTGCGCCACAAGTTTGCTTCACCTTCACCCTACTCTTTATTACTTATTTTTGTGTGCTTTGAGGACAATAACACTTTATTTTGTTGGGGGTGGGGTAAACGGATTATGAGTAATAGGGTGAAGTTTGAGTAGCCCAATTCATAGTCCTCTCTTAAGGTTTTCTTGCCTGTGTTCTTTTCCCCCAAAAGACTGTTTTTTTTATTTCTGTTGAACCGACATGTGTTAGGAGTGTATGTGTAGGAGCATGAGAAAGAATAAAGCATGATGGCATAAGCATGAAAGAAGAAAATGATACCCATCCAAAAAAATATGATATGTGCTAAAATCTGTAGGCTAGAATGAGTTGAATGTGTTGGCTCTGTATATGACATGATAAGAACCGATTTGACCCCATGACTTAAGCTAAAAACTTAAACTGGGTGATCTGATAATCTGATAATGAAACAAGGTGCCAAGAGTGTGTAAGGATAGTTGAATGTTCAGACAGTTTTGTGCCAATCTAGAACTTGCCCCGTTGGTCCTGCTAGGGATAATCTAGGCTAGAATTTGGGAAGTGATCATAGGCCATTGTTCAAATTAAGAGATAAACAAAAATTCGGAATCTACAAGCAGGACTGTAGAACTACAAACCTCTAGCACTACAAAAGGACATTATATGATGACTAGATTGAAGGAAAAACATGTTTCAAGCCCTCACACAACTTTAGTAGGTATAGCTGAGCCAACAACCGTGGATCAAACGCTAAAGGTTCCACAGTGATATGCATTTGTGAAAGAAGAGATTGATGCCTTACATGAAAATCAAACATGGATCTTGGTACCTAGAACAACAAAAATGAATGTAGTTGGATCAAGATGGGTATTCAAGTCCAAGTTAAAATCATGTGGTTCTATAGGTAGACATAAATATAGGTTGGTTGCCAAAGGATACTCTCAGCTTAAAGGAATTGATTTTGAAAAAAACCTTTTGTCCTGTAGTTAAGGCTACAACTGTAAGGGTAGTACTATCTATTGTTGTTAGTCTAAAATGGCCTATTAGACAACTTGATGCCTCAGTTTATAGAAGTATTGTGTGTAGACTGCAGTATCTCACACTAACTAGTCCTGATATAACTCACGCAGTAAATCTAACAAGTTAGTTCTTGCAGAATCCAAATAGTTAGCACTTTCACGCTGTAAAGAGGATTCTTAGATACGTAAGAGGGACAATTCAACTTAAACTTAGGCTAATTGCAAAGTCACCTCTAAGGCTGTGTGGATACTCTGATGCAGATTGGGGAGGCTGTTCTACAAAAAGATGATCAACTACAGGTATACAATATACTTAGGAGCTAACTGCATTTCATGGTCATCAAAGAAACAATATACATTTTCCAGGTTGAGTGTTGAAGTTGAATATATAACACTAGCCTCCACTGCAACCGAGATTACATGGATCACCAATATACTCAAAGATATTGGTGTCACACTTACCACAACTCCAATACTATTTTGTGATAATCTTAGTGCACTTTACATTACTGTGAATCTAGTATTGCATGCCAGGACTAAACATATGGAGATGGACTATCACTTTCTTAGAGAAAAGGTGGCAATGGGACAACTCATAACACATTTTGTTCGATCACAAGATCAACTAGCTGACATACTGATATATCGTGAGTTTATAGCATTTTTAATACATTTCACTTAAGAGTTGTGTGTCTAGGGAAATTTTGTATTAGAAATAATGTTTATTGTGCTAAAATTGCAGGAAATAGGCTTGGACGAGGTTGAGAGAGATATAACTGAAATTTTGCAGAAGTTGCCACCCACGGAAGTAACCTACGGACCGTAGGTCCAGTCACGGTCTATTAGTGGGTAGGCGTGGACTGATCTTCAGGGAAATCTAACCAAGTGTGAAGTTACGAAGGAGAGTGACGGACCGTAGGTCGACCTATGGTCCATTCTGAAGGTCCGCCGATTGCAACTGGAAGTTGAAGCTCTAGTACCTGATTGAAAAGTCCAAGTATGGAGCCACGAAAGAGGACCCATAGACCGTGGATCGACCCACGGTCCGTTTTGTAGGTCCGTCAATTGCAAATGGATGTTGAAGGCTCCAAAACTTCTGAGAAATTATCTAAGTGTTGAGCCACTGAAGGGACCTACGAACCGTAGGTCAGTATCATCAATTGAAGCCGCGTCCAAAAAAGTTTATTTCCTTATTTCTTTTTATTTTTTTAGGACATGCCTTTCTATAAATAGGGCATGTAAAACTCATTTTTGGGGGTTAAACACCATAGTATTATTTTAGTTCTTGGTATTTTCTTGGGAAATAACTTGCGAACTCTAGCAATTTGATTTCCTAATTTTGGTTTATAAAGATTCTTGCTTTGAATTTCAATTGGAGATTACGTGTTTCTACTACTCATTTACGTAAGTTCATGAATTATTCTTCTAAAAATATGAATTGAGTTCTTGCAAGCATGGGTAACTAAATCCAAAACTAGGGTTGCGGGAACCATGAGCGATTAACAAAGTATGAATAGTAACTAAGTAATTCTTGAATAGTGTTGTTGCATGCATTGATAATTCTTTCATTTAGAAGTCTTTTTAACGGTGGCCAACGTTAGAACTCACCTTGTTGCTACTTTTCGGACCAAGGAGGTAGTTAGTAAGAAAAAAATTATCAACATAGATTTAGTGTGATACTATCTAATAGTCTAATGTCAATTGGTGCGAGGGTGAAAACTAAGCCATACATTGATGTGATGTCTAATATGAAGTAAAGGTAAGGGTTAATAAATTATACGCACGTAGCCAGACCAAGGGGCGAGGTGAAATTCTCCATTTCGCGGACCAAGCACTTAGAGATATATAACTTGCCACTTTGCAAGTGATACACTAGGAAATGATTACTATTACTAGGATTACCACATTATGGGCTTATGGGGAACACATACACCCTAGTTTCTTTCTATCATTGATAACAACTAAAGTTTGAATCTTGCTCACTTGCTCTCTAAACAACAATCAGTTATTTGTTACATAAACCCTCCCCCCCCCTTTACTTACTTGTCTCGGAAATACATTGACTAAACGAGTATAAGCGTAAGTTAAAGTTAAGTATAAACCATATTCCTCATGGGATTGACCCCACCCTACAAGTTGGGTTCTTTACTTGATAACGATCGCTTATAATTTTCTTTAGGGAGGTATAATTTGAGCGTATCAAATTTTGGCGCCGCTTCTGGGGAATAAGGTTTTTAGATTAAGTTTAACTACATTATTTAACTTTAGTCAATTATTTCCTAATCTTACTTTTATTTTTGGTTTTGTTTTCTACAGGTTTCTACTCTAGTGTATGCCAAGTACATGGAGTTGAGGCGAACCATTGACCCCATACGATCTAGAGTTAAGCAGAACTTTGAGAAGGATGAATAATAAAGGGGTCCAAGTCAACCTAATCTGTAGGAATCTAGGTGAATGAGTAGAGTTGCAGCCTCCTCGGGTTGTTAATGAGAATGCCAGGTTCATGGTGATAATCTACTTGGAAATGCATTGAGGGTGCAAAATCCACCAGAACCAAGGTTGCAAGATAACTACAGGGTCGAGTTTAATACTGTTGAATCCGAAGGGCCCATTGTTCTCCCTACACTACCTCCGGGGCATACATTCGTGGTGATTAGCAATTTGATGCAGATGCTTACAACGAGGGGTTTGTTTTCAGGTATGGCTTCGAAAGATCTTCATGGGCATATGGCCAAGTTGAGTAGTGTTTGTAAGAGTTTTGTGGGGCGACCAGAGTTAGATATGAACGTCATAGGGTTGAGAGTGCTCCCTCTTTCATTGACCGGTGATACTGCTGTATGGTTTTCTGAGCTACCATACAACTCTATTCATACATGGGATCAATTGGACAAGGTGTTCATGGCCAAGTACTTTCCATTGTCAAAGAAGCTTAACCACAAAGATAAACTGAACAACTTCGTGGGACAGGTTCGGTGCACTCATTAGAAGTGTTTCCAACCACCGCATTGATGATGAGTCACTAAAGGAGTATTTCTACAGAGGTCAAGATGACAATGGTAAGGCTGTGCTTGATACTATCACCGAAGGATCATATGGTGAGTGCACTTTTGAGGAGATCGCTGAGAAACTAGAGAAGATTTCCCAAAACAATAAAGCATAGAGCACTCGAAAGTCTGACACTGGAAGGAGCACATTTGTAGTTCAAGCTGCACCTAGTGAATCTGCCAATGACATTCGTAAGGAGATGGCAGAGATATGGACAGAACATGGGTTAGTATTGAAGCATGTAAGCGGAGGTCTAAAAAAGGTAAATGCAGTGAATTACTTGACGAGGAATCCACCACCACCGGAGGAGGAATGCTGCTTTGAGAAGGATGCTTACTTGGTGAATGATTAGACAGGGAGTTTTCAAGCCAACACCCAAGGTTCCAATTCGGATAATTGGCACCAAGGTCAAGGAAACCAAGGTCGGAACTATGGTAACTATAATCGAGAGGGTCAATATATCTGGGATGGGAACTATAATCGACAACAACTACAATCGGAAACACCTATGGCAATAGGAACGATAGAATTGGGCCTTATGTCCCTCCACAAAATTGGGAATCTGGTAATAGGAAAGCTGGAGGTAGTATGTTACGGATTGAGGATATGATGCAGAAGATGATGAAGAGGTTTGATTCAACTAATGAGAATGTGAAGGAGATGTGAAATGACTTGTCTGGAATCTGTCAAAAAGTTGATGCCCATACAATGTCGATCAAGCAACTTGAGAAGCAGAAGAATCAGTTGTCCACTACAGTCAACCTACGTCAGCCTGGCACACTTCCTAGCAGCACCATCCAGAATCCAAAGAATGATGGACATTGTATGGCAGTCACTACTTGAGGGGGTAAGCAGACCATTGATCCACCTATGGCGTCTGAGGTTGAACTTGTAGTTGAGAGAGATGATGATGGGATTGAGGTTACTGGAGAGTCCAAGAATACTACATAGAAGGAAGCGGAGATAACCCAAAAGTTGTCCCCATGCCTAGACCTCCACCTCCATTCCCACAGAGGTTGGTAAAGAAGAACAAAGAAGGGAAATACCACATGTTTATTACTATGTTGAAACAACTTTCCATCAATGTTCCGTTGATAAAAGCATTGGAGCAAATGCCTGGGTATGCGAAATTCATGAAGGATTTGGTGACTAAGAAGAGGGCCGTGAGTTTTGAAGAAGATAATAGGTTGCAACATTGTAGTGCTATTTCTAGGTCACTTGTCCAGAAGGAGGATCCTGGTGCCTTTACTATTCCATGTACCATTGGGTTGTTACATTTTGTTAATGTGTTGTGTGATTTAGGTGCTAGTATGAATCTGATGTCATTGTCTATTTACAAGAAGTTGGGTTTAGGGGCTCCAAAACCAACTGCGATGCGATTGCTCATGACCGATAGAACTGTTAAGAGGCCCATTGGTGTGCTCCAAGATGTACTTGCGAAAGTGGAATCTTTTATCTTTTTGGCGGATTTTGTAATACTTGATTTTGAGGTTCCCATCATCATTGGGATACCATTACTTGCTACTGGGTGCGCCTTGGTTGATTGGATAAAGGGCAGATGAAGTTCCGATTAAATAGTGAAGGGGTGACTTTTAATAGCTATAGGTCCATGAAGCAGGCAAGTGATCTCAAGTCAGTGTCCGTGGTGAATCATGTTGTGGGTTAAGGTTCTGATGTGTCTATTGAAGAGAGGTTGGGTGTTGATGCACTTGCATCGGTAATGATGAATTTTGAGGGTGATCGTATTGAAGACTATGATGAGTTAGTTGCCGCACTTGATAGGTTAAAATTCTGTTCCAAACCGAAGTGATTGGAGTTAGATATGAAGAATCGTGACTCTCCACCCGCAAAACCGTCTGTTAAAGAGGCTCCAAAGTTAGAGCTTAAGGATCTACCATCATATTTGAGGTATGTATTCTTGGGGAGAGATGGCACTTTACCGGTCATCATTGCGGCCGATTTGAATGCGGAACAAGAAGGAAATCGTCAAGTGATTGGATGCTGGAGTCATTTATCCTATTGCAGATAGTAGTTGGGTTTGTCCTGTTCAGTGTGTGCCTAAGAAAGGTGGGATTACTGTGGTTCCTAATGCTAGAAATGAGCTTGTTCCGATGCGCCCGTGACTGGATGGAGAGTATGTATGGACTACCAGAAATTGAATGCTTGGACAGAAAAGGACCACTTCCCTATGCCTTTCATGGATCAAATGTTGGACCACCTTGCTGGTAAGGGTTGGTATTGTTTTATTGATGATTATTAGGGCTACAATCAGATCTCCACAGCTCCGAAAGACCAAGAGAAGACCACATTCACTTGCCATTATGGGACTTTCGCCTTCAAACGAATGCCATTTGGGTTGTGTAATGCTCGAACGATCTTCCAACGTTGCATGATGTCAATATTTTCGGATATGATGAAGAAACTATTGAGGTATTTATGGATGATTTCTTTGTGGTAGGTGACTCATTTGATAGTTGCTTGGATCATTTGGTCGAGGTACTGAAACAGTGTGAAGAGTGCAATCTTGTGCTCAATTGGGAAATGTGCCACTTCATGGTGAAAAAGGGGATCATTCTAGGTCATCGGATTTCTGAGAAGGGTATTGAGGTTGATAGAGCGAAAGTCGAGGTAATAGAAAAGCTTCCACCACTTATCTCTGTTAAAGGTGTTAGAAGTTTTCTTGGGCATGCATGCTTTTATAGGAGGTTTAACAAGGATTTCTCCAAAATTGCACACCTATTGTGCAAATTGCTCAAAAAGGAGTGTAAGTATGATTTTGATGATGCTTGTCTGAGAGCATTTGGAGAGTTGAAGGAAAAGCTAGTGTTCGCACCTATCATTATTTCACTAGTTTGGGGGCAACCATTTAAAGTGATGTGTGATGCAAGTGGAGTGGCGCTTGGTGTTGTATTGGGACAGAGACTAGAGAAGATTCTTCATCCTATTTACTATGTCAACAAAGCTCTAAATGTGGCTCAAAAGAACTATACAGGAACTCCTTGTTGTGGTTTTCGCATTCGAGAAATTTTGATCCTACTTTCTTGGTACTAAGGTCATAATGCATATTAACCATTCTGCATTGAGGTATTTGATGGCTAAGAAGGATGCAAAATCGAGGTTGATTAGATGGGAATTGTTGCCGCAAGAGTTCGACTTTTAGGTGAAAGACAGAAAGAGGACAGAAAATCAAGTTACCGATTATTTTTCCAGATTAGAGGAGAAAGCTATGCTCAAGCTAGGAGATGGGGCTGAAATTAATAATGCGTTTCTAGATGAACAGGTATTGGCGGCTTCTCATGATCTTATTCCTTGGTTTGCAGACTTTGCTAACTACTTGGCAAGTGATCTGGTTCCATCGGATTTGTCTATTCACCAAAGGAAAAAGTTTATGCATGATATGAAGAAGTTATTTTGGGATGAGGCTTATTTGTTCCGTATTTGTGCTGATGGGATTATTCATTGCTGTGTGCTCGAGGTTGAGATAATGAGTATACCAGAGGTGTGTCATTCTTCGCCTGTTGGTGGACATCATAGTGGTATTTGAACTGTGCATAAGATTTTGCAGTCTGGGTATTACTGGCCTACCATCCACTAAGATGCTCATGATTTCGCCAAGTCTTGTGATCATTGCCAAATAGAAGGAGGAATTTCAAAGAGGCAAGAGCTAGCTATGAATCCGATTTAGTGATAGAGTTGTTACATGTTTGGGGCATTGATTTTATGGGTCCATTTGTGAGTTCACATAGGATGAAGTATATTCTTTTTATGGTTGATTATGTGTCGAAATGGATGGCAGCAATTGCACTTTCAGACAATGAAGGTAAAAGTGTCACCGCATTCCTGAAAATGAATATCTTCTCCAGATTTGGTTTACCTAGGGCGATTATCAGCGATGGAGGTTCCCACTTCTGTAATAAATTGTTCAAAGCATTGCTTGAGAAATATGGAGTCCGCCACATTGTAGCCACTCCTTACCATTCACAGTCTAGTAGGCAAGTTGAAGTGTCCAACAGAGAGATCAATCAGATTCTTGCTAAGACTGTGAATGCTAATAGAACGGATTGGTCAAGGAGGCTTGATGATGCTCTATGGGCCTATCGCACTGCATTCAAGGCTCCCATAGGTATGTCCCCTTACCAACTTGTATATGGGAAGTCTTGTCATTTTCCGGTAGAGTTAGAGCATAAGACTATGTGGGCGCTAAATAAGTTGAATTTGGATTGGGGCGCCGCATTAAGTCAGAGAGTAAATGACATGAATGAGCTTGATGAGTTTCTCCTAAGAGCTTATGAAAGTTCAGCCTTGTACAAGGAGAAGATGAAGAAGTATCATGATCAAAAGATTGAAAAGCACAAATTTGATGTGGGTGATCTGGTGCTTCTATTCAACTCAAAGTTGCGCTTGTTTCCTGGCAAGCTCAAGTCCAAGTGGATTGGACCATTCATAGTCACTCAAGTGTTTCCACATGGAGCGGTCGAGATCGAGAACAATAAGGGAACAAGGTTCAAGGTGAACGAGCAAAGAATCAAGGTCTACCTGGGAAAAGAGGAGAATGTGCAAGAAGTGGTTGAGGTCTCCTATCTTGATGAGGTCTGAGTAATCAAGAGGCTTGCGTCGTGCCGCGGCGTTAAATCAAGTGCTACTTGGGAGGCAACCCAAGATGTACAAACTAGCCAACTATAGGTTTTTATTTTCGATTTAGGAGTTTTCTTTGTTTCTTTGAATTTTTGTATTCCTTTAGATAGGTGTGTTATTTTTGCATTAGTGTTGGCTAGATATAGCATAGGGTCTGTGTCTAAAAAATGTCCAAAAAATATAAAAAGAAAGGCCTAACGATTGCTACATGTGCAGGGATGAAAAGCCAAATCTGCAGAAAATGTCTGTTGCAGAGGTCTACGGACCCCATCGACGGTATGTGGTTCAATCCACGGACCATGAATGGCGTCTGTAGACCCCAAGTAAGTTCTATATTTTTTCTAAGTGTTGAGTGACCTGCGGTCCCTACCCACGGTCCGTAGGTCGAACCACGGACCGTAGGCGGGGTCTCGTGGGTCCAACCTAGGGTTAATGAAGACCCCACCCAAACCTTTCTGATAAAAACTCTTCAATTTTAAATCCATCCCCCACATCCCATATTCCCTCCCAACCGTTTCTAACCCTTCCAAATCCCAAAACTTCCATATTAACTACCCATATCACTCCCGCTTTCCATAATCACTTTCCCCTCTCCATAATCCTCTTCCTCTCTCCCAAAACTGATCACATTTTCTCCCTTCACAAAAAAGAGTTCAAGGTCCGGGTTCGGTGTCACAAGGTCTAAGGATTCTTTTGCATCACACAATCACCCACTTCCAATACTTGTAAGGTAAACGACTTAAACTTAACTTTGAATTTCGGTATTCATTGTTCAATACATGAAGTCATGAAGTGGGTCTTGACCTTGGGTTGCTTTTGTATGAAATTGCATGATAAACTATAGTTAGAAACACCCTTGGGACGATAGAATGTGATTGTGTTGTCTTTGTAATCAAATAACTCTGGGAAAATAGTCTAAATGGAAGTTTCGACTTAGGGTTCCTAGTGTTGTATGCTATAAAAGTTAAATCATGAGTAATCGGAAACCTAGGGATGACAACTATCATAAATTGTGTTGAAATGCATGATTAGACATAGGTTGATTGTTTGAATTATTTGAAAATGGGTTAAAAATGAGGCATATATGATACCTGGCACATACCTGACCCACGAGACCCCGTCCACAGATCGTAGATCAGGTCCGTAGGGCTGTTGCACATGGAGAATCCACCAAGTGTGGAACCACAGAGGTGGACTACGATCCATAGGTCAACCTACGAACTGTTATGCACATCCGTGGTTCCCTTCAGAGCCCAACTTTTTGGGACCTCTAACCTACAGAAGGGACCCACGGACCATAGGTGGCCACTTAAGCTACTGTACATAATTTTTTTAGTTTTTATTTTGGTTTGTTCGTTAGTCTAAAAGTTTTTCGAGTGTGTCATTGGTCTATTTTGGTACTAACTAAGCATCCACAGGTATCATGGCTCCCAAGAAAGCTCCGACTTACGTACCAAAGGGCAAGTCAAAGTTGGTAGCACCAACCTTATGGCTAATTGATGAAGATATTGATGCGAAGAAAGATCCCGCCTATGTCCCACCTACTACGAGGACATCCCCAATTGCACCTCGTACTACTCGGAATCAATCCTGGCAGGCGATTCTAGATGTGGTCACTGCCTCCCAGTCTGATGAGGAGGATACACCGATCGGTTCACCAGTTGGTTCTACTTCCGGCTCTGAGTCCGCCTCTTCTTTTGGCTCCATTTCCAGCTCCTCATCCGGCTCTAGTTCACATGGTAGGACTGCCTCATCTGATGAGGCTACTAGTACGAGGGACATTCCAGTTCCACCAAACAACGAGCCTGTTGTAGTTGTTGAGGAGCCAAACCGGTGGTGTGTAAGTGGTCAGTGGCAGATTTAAAGGGATGCCCAGATGATGAATGAGAAAGAGAAGATGGCTCGATTGATTACCGAGGAGCGCCGGGCTCTCACAGACAGCCTTCATACTATGCCTGACATCCATGCACTCTTCCAGAGGCACATGTGCGAGTGGATGGCTCGTAGCCCAGGGTCTTACATCGAGGAGATCGTGAGAGAGTTCTATGCTTCCTATGCAGCCACCCTCCGAGGTTCGATTGAAAAATGGGCCAAGCTCGCCGCCCAGCCTCCACTCAAGGCTACACTAGTTCGTGGGTTCTCGGTTGATATATCAAAGGCTATCCACCAATTCCTCTACTTCCCGGTCCACACTCTAGCAATCAACACAACCAAGTTTGAATATCGATGGGACATCGTGAGGAGCGGGGCATTCCAGAGGAATATAGAGCAGAGGGAGACTTTATTACACTGGTTGGCCCGTCACCTGGCTACAGACGGAGAGCGTGCCGAGTGGGTCAGCACCCCGAGTGTAGGCATCAGGAAGGCCACTTCAAATTTTGTGGCCAAATTGTTTTGGCTGTTGGTGCGAAATAGGGTGTCTCCTACGCAGACATACAATGTTCTTATGTGGGACCGCGTAGTCATGGTTGCAGCCTTAGTTGCAGGTTTTGAGATGGATTTTGCCTGCATGCTGATTGCGGAGATACACGAGAGGGCCTTCAAGGCCACCACCATTTACCCCTTCCCATGCCTCATTTTTCAGCTGTGCAGGGATTCTGGAGTGCCAGTTTGGCATTGCGACAAGTTGATCCAGGCAACCAAGACCTTGGATATAAGCCTGATCCGAGATGAGGCCAATGTGGCGGCACCACACAGAGAACTACAGGTTGAGCTGCTTCCATTGGGAGCAAACTTAGTTGATGATGTGGAGAAGATGCAGGGTGAGGAACCTTCCCCTCCAGCCACTACTGAGGATGCCCCGGCTTCCCACTCATCGGCCGCTAGTCAGGCCCCTAGCTCCTCCAGAGCCACCATTTCTTCAGGGTCTATTGTCGTGCCCTTAGCTCGAGTCCAAAAGTTGGAGGCTCAGATGGCTACCCTGCTTCTGCTTGTGAGGCCGTGGATGCAACGTGCGATTGAGGAGTCTGGGAATAGGGTTGAGCAGCAGACGGAGCAGATGATGGACCGAAAGGTTCAGACAGTTCACCAGCGCCTTGATGCATTTGAGCTACATGTCTTGGAGCGACCAGCCCCCACCACAAATGTCTCTGCTTTTCGGACGGAGTTAACTAGTCTCCGGGTAGATCTGGACACCCTCCTAGCTCCAGTAGAGACTGAGCCTGAATTGGGCCCCCATAACACCGGTTGATAATACGGTCTTCGATGCTCTATTCGGGGATGAGATGCCACCTCCTACTTCTTCCCATTATGCTAGGAAGCGGCCCCGTTCCAGTCGGGTTTCTGATGATACTGAGGCCGGGAGAGTTAGCAAGAAGGAGCGCCAAGAGACTGAAGTGGCTCGGTGGGCATATATCATTGATAAGGAGTTGCGGCAGTAGAGGATTAGAGAGGTTAGTGTTGGTGCCTCTAGCAGTGTGAGCACCACAGATGGTGCAGTGAGAGTAGATGTTAGTACTACTGAGGGTGCTGAGACTGTTGATGTGGGCACTACTGAGGGTGACTCGATTGTTGATCCAGCGGGCTCTGAGAAACCGGACCCACCCGCTTGTTGATGATAGATCTTCGGCGCTATGCGCCACATGATTGCTTCACCCAATCCTTTATTCTTTACTTTTTGTGCATTGGGGACAATTGCACTCTATTTTGTTTGGGGTGGGGTAAATGGATTGTGAGTGATAGGGTGAAGTCTGAGTAACCCAACTCATAATCCTCTCTTGGGGTTTTCTTGCATGTGTTCTTTTCCCTCCAAAAGAGTGTTTTTATTTTTTGTTGAACCGACATGTGTTAGGATTGTATGTGTAGAGGCATGTGAAAGAATAAAGCATGATGGCATGATTAAGAAAGAAAAATGATACCCGTCCAAAATCGGTGATATGTGCTAAAATTTGTAGGCTAGAAGGAGTTGAATATGTTGGCTCTGAGTATGGCATGATAAAAAACCAATTTGATCTCATGACTTCAGCTAAAACTTGAACTGGGTAATCTGATAATCTAATGATAAAACAATGTGCCAAGAGTGTGTGAGGAAAGTTGATTGTTCAGACAGTTTGTGCCAATCTAGAACTTGCCCCGTTAGTCCTGCTAAGATGAACTAGGCTAGAAGTTGGGAAGTGATCACAGGCCCTTGTTAAAATTAGTCCACATAAGCCTAAAATAATCCAACCAAATGAAATCAATGTTCCCTTTGATCCAAATATTTGAGCCTAAAATTGACCATTTCTTTTGATTCACCTAACTCACCTTCCCTAAAATAAGTGTTTTGGCCCCGGTCCCTCCTTGGAGATGTGCACCTTGACTTAGGCCAAAAGCCTATGTTGAGGGTGGCTAATGCTAAAAGTGACCTCAATTTTAGCCCTGGTCCGACGTCGGATATTGTACACCTCAACTAATGGGAAATCCATAAGTTGAGGGTGGTTATGAAAGAGGAAGCCGAAAGAATAATAGGTATGAAAAGAGTTGTGTGTTGGAAAGAGAAAAAGAGAAGATAGAAGAATATGTGACTTTGTGCCAAAGAAGCAAAAAGATGATAAATAAAAGTGCTGAAAAATAAAGAAAAATAAAGTGAAAGAAAAAGAAGAAAGTAAAAATTAAGAGCTACAAAGTCAAAAGTCACATCCATGGTGAAAAGAGTCGAGGGAAAGAAAGTAAAAAGGAAGGATGTCAAAAAAATAGGTTGAAAAGAGGTAAAAAGCCAATGTAATGTCAATGAGGGAAGAAAGTCACTAAAAAGTACCCAAATGTACCACATCTGACCCTAAGCCTACGCTACAAGCTAAGAAAGTCCTATAGTGATCCTATCAACTAGTTTGGAGAATCTAAGCAGTGAAAATAAGGGCAAGCATATGGCATTGAGCACTAACTGTACTTGAAGTTACTTCTGAGTGTGAGTGTTGAATGAATCCTTGTACTCAAAATCATATTCATTGTGTGAAAAAGGGATTTCGTTTGAAGTAAGGGCACTAGTTACATTGTCGGAGAGTTGGTACCTTGGTGATAGTGAAAAAGTGTATGTTGTGTGTCTACTGGTCGATCTTTGTCATATCTTGATCCGCATGAGTTAGCTTGTTGAGTCTAAGAGAAAATATTTGCACTCGAAAAGGGAGTCAGGATAGAAATCCATGTGATTGCTTGTGTTTGAATGTCTGCTTCTATACAAGTGTCGTTTAGAGTCTTAGTGCATCGCTTGAGGACAAACAATGAATTTAAGTTGATGGTGTTGATATACCATGAGTTTACGGTATTTTTAATACATTTCACTTAAGAGTTGTGTGTTTCTACGGCCATTTTGTATTAGAACTAATGTTTATTATACTAAAATTGCAGGAAATAGGCTTGGATGAGGTTGAGAGAGATACAACTGAAATTCTACAGAAGTTTCCATCCACGGAAGTGACCTATGGATCGTAGGTCCAGTCACGGTCCGTCAGTGGGTAGGCGTGGACTGATCTTCAGGGAAATCTGACCAATTGTGGAGCTACGGATGAGAGTAACGGATCGTAGGTCGACCTACGGGCAGTCCTGTAGGTCCGTCGATTGGAACTGAAAGTTAAAGCTCCAGTACCTGATTGAAAAGTCCAAGTATGGAGCCACAGAAGAGGACCCACAGACCGTTGATTGACCCACGGTCCGTTCTGCAAGTCCATTGATTGCAACTGGAAGTTGAAGGCTCCAAAATTTCTATGAGAAATTGTCTAAGTGTTGAGCCACGGAAGGGACCTACGGATTGTAGGTCAGTCCACGGTCTGTAGGTCAGTATCGTCGATTGAAGTTGCGTCCAGAAAAGTTTATTTCCTTATTTCGTTTCCTTTTTGTTTAGGACATGTTTTTCCATAAATAGGGCATGTAAACCTCAATTTTGGGGGTTAGAAACCATATTATTATTTTAGTTCTTGGTATTTTCTTGGGAATTAACTTGCGAACTCTAGCAATTTGATTTCCTAATTTTGGTTTATAAAGATTCTTGCTTTGAATTTCAATTGGAGATTACGTGTTTCTTCTACTCATTACGTAAGTTCATGAATTCTTCTTCTAAAAATATGAATTGTGTTCTTGCTAGCATGGGTAACTAAATCCAAAACTAGGGTTGTGGGAACCATGAGTGATTAACAAAGTATGAATAGTAACTAAGTAATTATTGAATAGCATTGTTGCATGCATTGATAATTCTTTTGTTTAGAAGTGTTTTAACGGTGGCCAACGTTAGAACTCGCCTTGTTGCTACTTGTGGATCAAGGAGGCAGTTAAAAAGAAAAGAATTATCAACATAGATTTAGTGTGATACTATCTAATAGTCTAATGTCAATTGATGTGAGGGTGAAAACTAAGCCATACATTGATGTGATGTCTAATATGAGGTAAAGGTAAGGGTTAGTAAATTATACACACGTAGCTGGACCAAGGTGCGTGGTGAAATTCTCTATTTGGCGGACCAAACACTTAGAGATACATAACTTGCTACTTTGCATGTGACACACTAGGAACGGATTACTATTACTAGGATTACCGCGTTATGAGCTTATGGGGAACACATACACCCTAGTTTCTTTCTCTCATTGATAACAACTAAAGTTCGAATCTTGCTCACTTGCTCTCTAAACAACAATCAGTTATTACACAAACCCCCCTCCCCCCTTTACTTACTTGTCTCGGAAATACGTTGACTAAATTAATATAATCGTAAGTTAAAGTTAAGTCTAAACCATATTCCTCGTGGGATCGACCTCAACCTACAAGTTGGGTTCTTTACTTGATAACGATCGCTTATACTTCTTTAGGGAGGTGTAATTTGAGCGCATAAAATTTTACACCAAGGCACTTACAAAGAAACAATTTGCAACCTTTCGAAGCAAGCTAGGAGTGGTTAATCCACCTCTCACTATCTTGAGGGAAAGTGTTGGAGACTAGCATAAAAAAAGCAAAATTGTGTTAGCGTTAGGAGTATGTATTAAACTAGGAGTGTAAGTGTTGTTATGTATTACTAGTAAGAGTTAACTTACAAAGTAGTATTCAAGTAGAACTCTCCTATATTATAACCTGCCAACAACCTATATAAGGAGGTATTGTGCAGTAGTTTTATATATGAAATATATCAATAGTATTGAGCTATTCCGGTAAACTACTAGGGGCTCTTGTGTTTTCTACCGCTATGAGGTTTGATATTCTTCTAGATGTGTTGTTAGATCTTTCTTTTTTTGTCTCTACTCCTGTTGGTGATTCAATTGTGGCAAAAAGGGTCTATAGAAAGTGTCCCACCTCTTTGTCTCGTAGAGTCACTAATATTGACCTTGTAGAGCTTGATATGCTAGATTTCGATGTTATCCTTGGTATGGATTGATTACATGCATGTTATGCTTCTACTAATTGTAGAACCTGTGTAGTCAAGTTTTAGTTTCTGAATGAACCCATCTTAGAGTGGAAAGGTGGAAATTCTATGCCTAAGGTTTAATTTGTTTCTTGTCTTAAAGATAGAAAGATGATTTTGAAGGGTTGCATTTACCATCTAGTTAGGGTGAAGGATACAGATTTCGAGACCCCTACTCTTGAGTCAGTCCCCGTTGTAAATGAGTTTTAGGAACTGTTTCCTGATTATTTACCCGGTATTTCTCTCGAAAGGGAAACATAATTTGGTACTGACCTTCTCCTAGATATGCAAACTATTTCTAATCCTCCTTATCATATGGCTCCGACAGATCTTAAGGAATTAAAGGAGCAATTGAAAGACTTGTTGGATAAGGGTTTCATCCGACCAAGTATATCTCCATGGGATGCTCTAGATTTGTTTATTAGAAAGAAAGATGGTTCACTCTGTATGTGTATTGACTACTGACAATTGAATAAGGGTACAATTAAGAACAAGTATCCTCTTCCAAGGATAGATAATTTGTTTGACCAACTTTAATAAGCAAGTCACTTCTCTAAGATTGACCTCCGGTCGGATTATCACCAATAGAGGGTGAAGAAAGATGATATTCCGAAGATGGATTTTCAAACTCGGTATGGTCATTATGAGTTTTTAGTAATGTTGTTTGGTTTGACTAATGCTTCGGTGGTATATATGGATTTGATGAATATGGTATTTAGACAACACCTGGATATATTTGTGATTGTGGTCATTGATGATATACTGATCTATTCAAGGAGTGAAGATGAGCATACCAATCATTTGAAGATTGTGTTGAAAGTCCTCAAGGACCAATAACTCTTTGCAAAGTTTAGTTAATGTGAGTTTTGGCTAAGGTCTGTGGCTTTTCTTGGTCATATTGTCTCCGGTAAGGGTATTGAGGCAGATCCTAAGAAGACAAATTTGGTTAAGAGTTGGCCTAGACCTCTATCCCCTTTGGATATTAGAAGTTTATTGGGTTTGGCCAGTTAATATAGAATGTTTGTTGAAGGGTTCTCTTTGATTGCTTCTCCATTGACGGCATTGACTCAAAAGAAGGTTAAGCTCATATGGTCCGAAGCGTGTGAAAAGAGTTTCCAAGATTTGAATGATAGACTTACTTCCGCTCCGGTGTTGACATTACCAGAATGGACATTTGGTTTATTGGTTTATTGTGATGCCTCAAGAATTGGGCTAGGATGTGTCCTTATGCAAAATGGGAAGGTTATTGCATAAGTTTCAAGGCAACTTAAGAATCATGAGAAGAATTATCCTACCCATGAACTTGGATTAGCGGTGGTTGTTTTTGCCTTAAAGATTTGGAGGCATTACTTGTATGGTGTTCATGTGGATGTCTTTACTGACCACAAGAGTTTGCAATATGTGTTTAATCAGAAAGATTTGAATCTTCGCCAAAGGAGGTGGCTTGAATTATTGAAGGATTATGACATAAGTGTTCTCTATCACCCCGGTAAGGTGAATATAGTGCCAGATGCTCTTAGTCTATTAATGATAGGCAGTGTTGCTCATATTGAGGACAACAAGAAATAATTAGTTTGAGATGCTCATAACTTGGCCCGATTGGTTGTTCGACCAATTGACTTTACAAAGGGTGGTGCTATGGTTCAAAATCATCTTTTGTAGCGGATGTGAAGGTCAAGCAAGGTATTGATCTGATTTTGGTTGAATTGAAGGAAGCAATGCGTAAAAATTCTATAGAGGCTTTCTCCCAAGGGGAAGATGAGGTACTTAGATATCAAGGTCGTTTGTGTGTTCCTAATTTTGATGACTTATGTTCCTAATGTTGATGAGTTAAGAGATCAGATCTTGTCAGAAGCCCATAGTTCTCGATATTCCATTCACTCGGGAGCCACCAAGATGTACCGTGCCTTGCGGGAGATCTATTGGTGGAATGGGATGAGAAAGGATATTACGGAGTTTGTGGCTAAGTGTCCTAATTGTTAACAAGTAAAGGTTGAGCATCAAAAGACGGGAGGTTTACCCCAAGATATTAGATTTCCTACTTGGAAGTGGGAAGATTTGAATATGAACTTCATTGTTAGTTTACCACGCACCCGAAGACAACATGACTCGATTTGGGTTATTATTGACCGAATGAAGAAATCGCCTCATTTAATTCCCGTCAAGGTCTCTTACTCGATGGAGGACTATGCTAAGATGTATTTGAAGGAAATGGTGAGGTTGCATGGAGTGCCCTCATCCATTCTCTCTGATCGCGGTACCCAATTCACTTTTCAGTTCTGGAAATCTTTCCAAAAAAGGTCTTGGTACTCGTGTTAAGCTTAGTACAAGCTTTCATCCACAAACCTATGGGAAAGCAAAGCGTACAATCCAATCTTTGGAAGATATGTTGAGAGTTTGTGTAATTGACTTCAAGGGTAATTCGGATGACCATTTGCCTTTGATTGAGTTTGCATATAACAATAGCTATCACTCAAGTATTGGTATGACTCGATTTGAGGCTCTATATGGTAGGAGGTGTAGATCTCTAATAGGTTGGTTTGAGGTGGGTGAAGTTTCCCTATAAAGTCTCGAATTGGTACATGAGGCTATGGAGAAAGTTTGAATTATTAGAGAAAGGTTGAAAACGGCCCAAAGTCGACAAATGTCCTATGACGATGTTTGAAGAAGAGATCCTGAGTTTGATGTTCATGATTGGGTCTACTTGAAAATTTCATCCATGAAGGGTGTAATGAGGTTTGGGAAGAAAGGGAAGCATAGTCCCCGATATGTGGGCCCATATCAGATTTTGAGGCAAATTTGCAAGGTTGCTTATAAAATTAATCTGCCTAATGATTTGGCATTGGTACATCCAGTTTTCCATGTTTCATTGTTGAAAAAGTGTGTTTGAGATCCGACATCTTTAGTCCCCTTAGAAGGTTTGGGAGTTAAGGAGAATCTTTCTTATGAGGAAGTTCCGGTTGAGATTTTAGACTGGCAAGTTAAGAAGCTAAGAAATAAAGAAGTTGCTTCCGTGAAAGTTCTTCGGAGGAATCAGTTAGTTGAGGGTGATACTTGGGTGGCCGAGGCCAATATGATGTCCCTCTATCTTCATCTCTTTCCTTCCAATCCTACTCCAGCTTGAGGTATCTAGTCCCTCATGATTTTCTCATTGGGTGTCATGTGTCTTAGATATTCTCATGATTTCTTCATTATGCATGACTCATGAAAAACTTTAATTTTGAGAAATAAGTTATGTGACTGATTCCTACATGTTTACTTGTATTTGAGTATGAGTTGCATATAGACTTCATGATATGATGATTTGAACATGCTTTAGCTTGGAGTTGATGTTTCCTCCTCGGATATGTGCATTTATGAAATTGCATGTATGTTGGGCTGTTAGATTAAGTTTCTACCTTCCTTATACTATCATAAATCTCATTCGAGGACAAATGTTCCCAAGGGGGAGATATTGTAACACTTCGGATTCGAGAAAGGCCTAAAAATGGGTAATGTAGAGGAACTCACAGACCAACACCTAGACCATGGACCCTCACGGATCCCCAAAGGACCTGTTAAGGGGACCGTGGTCCGTGTGGTGGCCAGTGGCAAGTCCCCCAGGATATACTGAGCAAGGACCCCTCCCACGAGGGTGTTAACAGCCTGTGGGGAGGTGGACGGGTCATTATGACGCTCGTGTCGGGGAGGCAGAACCTACACCAAAGTTAGCCTCCTACCACAAGCCCCTAGACGGGTTGTGAAGAGGCAGACGACCTGTTAGGGTGGTCGTGAAGGGGAAAGGCAGTAGGGGACCTCTCCCTAGGCCACTGGTCAAGGACCACAACTACCATAATGGCTCGTGAGGTCCTTGACGACTCGTGAAGGCCACCATCCAGTGGTTGCATCAACTTTAATTTAGGGGCTTTTGGGTCTTTTCCTAATTATTCTATCCTAACACTATGTCGTTTTACCCTTACCTAGAAGTCCTATATAAGTGTTTTTAGCCCCAAATTTCCCCAATTGAAATCATTCTTTGAAATTCGTAAAAGAAGATCAAGTCTTCCTCTCAAATAATTCTCTCTAGAAGTAGAAGAAGAAAGCTAGGGTTTTCAAGTAAAGTCTCCAATTCCTCCATTGAACTCAAGCTTTTAGCGTTGAGGTATGATAGTTTTCATCCATGGTGTTCTCAAATTCTCCACTTTACAAAGTTAGAATTCCCCAATTGAGTTAGAGTTTTTCTTCCATGTCATGGGTCCTTTAAATATTGATTTATTTGATTGGTCTATGGATAATTATGCATGAATTGAGTTATACTCCCTGATTTTAAGATGAATCCCAATGAACCCATGCTTAACCCATGATTTATAGATATTGATGATTGAAAGTGGGTTTTGAACCATGAAGGGTGAATTATGGAATTATGCATATTATTATGGAATTGATGAGATATGATGTAATTGCTTTAAGATTAAAAGCTTATATGTTGTTGTTTTGGTTCATTGATGTGAAAGGATTGCACACATAACTACCTCTTGCATGAATGTGTAAGGTTTTCTCACTTAAAATAATTCTAAGGTTGAAAGGTCTTCTCACCAAAAATGAACTTAAGTAAGGAACTATTCTAAGAATGAGGCAAGCGGTGATGACCCATGACCTCTAATGAAAGACAAGAGGTGATTACCCATGTCACATGATGTGAGGACAAGAGGCGATTACCCAAGTCCCTTAAAGAAAAGATGAATAAGAATAATAGATACTCCGTGGGAGTTATGCTTAGCACCAAGTGAACAAGTGGCGATTACCCATGTCCCATAAACCATGTGCCAACATAGGATTGTCTAGTCAGACATTAGCTAGTGGATCCACGTAAGCTAGAAGTTCATGGTCTTACCTTGGCAAGTACGAAACACCTTTTTCAGTGTGGGAGACACCGAATTCCATGTTAATAGCTGGCATGGTCTTACATGTCAGTTAAAGGTAATTCTCCCGCATTAATGAATCAAGGTTACTTCAAGAAGTATGTCACATGCTTTAATATGACATTTATTCGCATTGACCATGTTTTATGACTTATGTCTTCTAAACCCCTTTATATATATATATTTATATATATATATATCATGTTTTAGCTTGGTCATTGCATCTTATGAAGATATCTCTTTTTTCAAATGTTTTACGCATGACTATCATACTTGGTACATATTTGTACTAACACATACTCTTACCTAATTTCACTAAATGTAGGGACCGACCTTACAGATTCTCACTTCCGTGGCTAGGGATCTCATATAGAAGCATTGAAGATTGGTGAGTCCTCATAGTCCGAGGACCGAGCTTTCTTTTTCCTTTTTGTCTTACTTTCAGTTTCAAACTTGATGTACGGGCTATGCCCTGATTAATCACATGTATTAGATGTCTTTAGACTTCCGCTTTACTCAATAAAACTTTTCTATATTGAAATTGTCATTTAAATCATTTTATTATATTATCTTATATGATGAATGCTAAGTGGCTTGTATGAGGCCTCTCGGGGTCTTATATGTCATATTACGTCTAGGGGCTACCTTGGGTCGTGTCATTTTTAATTCTTCGATTTCAGGCCAGCCGTATGAGAATTTTCCAACCACAACATACCGAAGATTCTCAATTATATTCATTCGATCCATTTCTTTTTCAGTCCACACCACCGTTGGTATACCGTTGTTGTAATTAAACTTCTTGATAGGTATCGGTTCCACTATTGGATTTACATTTATGGATTCGTTGGACCTCTTAAAAATATGAGCATAATGGTTCATTCTTGGTAAAACCTCCTTACCATCATTATCCATAGGCAAACTCATAGGCTCTGAAGGCAACAAAGTTTTAGGAAAAGTCATACACTTTGGAGACTTAGGATGTTGAAGAGCGGGGAAAGAAATATCAGACAAGACGCGCAAAGCTGGACCAGCATCAATCGACTGGCCGACGACCATATTGGCCACGACAGAGTAAGTTTATCGGAAAAGTTTAAATTTTATTTATTTATTATAATTGTTATTATATTATTATCCAAATATTACTTTTACATTAAGGATGAGCTATTTTTAACAAAAGTGCATCACCTGGGACTGAATATGCTTATAATTATTATCATATTAGCATATATTATTAAAAGTGGGCAACTCTAAGTGCAAAGTTGGATTACCATTTTACCCCTATACTAAATTAGATATTATAAAATTTCTAATTAATTAAATATTAATTATACTATATTATATGTGAGAAATGCTATGTTATTATTTAATTTACAAATTAGCAAAAATTAAAGTAGGGTTTCCTCTTCATAACTCTCAAAAGGTGAATCATATATTTTTAAAAGTGGGCAACTCTAAGTGCAAAGTTGGATTACCATTTTACCCCTATACTAAATTAGATATTATAAAATTTCCAATTAATTAAATATTAATTATACTATATTATATGTGAGAAATGCTATGTTATTATTTAATTTACAAATTAGCAAAAATTAAAGTAGGGTTTCCTCTTCATAACTCTCAAAAGGTGAATCATATATTTTTAAAAGTGGGCAACTCTAAGTGCAAAGTTGGATTACCATTTTACCCCTATACTAAATTAGATATTATAAAATTTCCAATTAATTAAATATTAATTATACTATATTATATGTGAGAAATGCTATGTTATTATTTAATTTACAAATTAGCAAAAATTAAAGTAGGGTTTCCTCTTCATAACTCTCAAAAGGTGAATCATATATTTTTAAAAGTGGGCAACTCTAAGTGCAAAGTTGGATTACCATTTTACCCCTATACTAAATTAGATATTATAAAATTTCCAATTAATTAAATATTAATTATACTATATTATATGTGAGAAATGCTATGTTATTATTTAATTTACAAATTAGCAAAAATTAAAGTAGGGTTTCCTCTTC
>JAJOOR010013475.1:0-23626 GCA_036250505.1 Solanum acaule | reverse complement strand
ATTTTAATTTTTTTAAATTTTAACTGAGAAGGAAGTATTTTTTTAATTTATTTTTAAAAATATATATAGTATTATTTAATGTAGTATGTAGGTAAGAAAAGCAAATTAAAGCACGTCCCACCACAATTTTTACACTTTGTACAGTGTACACAGATAGAGAGAAAAAGAAAGGAGACCTTATTTGTAACACAACTAAAACATACATTTTGAGACAATCTATCTAATTATTGTATTTTAGCATTTTGTATCCATTACTCGTTTAATTCTATATAAATAATTCATATAACATTTGATGGTCTTACCAAATTCATATTTTATGATAAATTTGTGTCATATTTGATTTTTGTTCATAATTTTTGGGCTACATAGCATTACGGTCGTCAATGAAAAAATTATTATGTTGTTGTATGGACATGAAAATTACAAACATACCATTCAAGTATTCAATATGTGTTAAGAAGTGATGAGAAACTTGCTATGCTAATCGCCATAATAATTACGCAAGAGTAACTCATGAATGGAAAGGTGTCACTCATTAAAGAGAGTAGAGATTCGAGTCCTCTTCAAGGCATAATATTGAGAAATACTAATTTAAAATAATTTTTTCATATAAACAAATGTATAATATATGTTCGAGCATAATATACAACATAATTATTTTCTTTTATATATCCGCACATCGCACGGGTACGTATACTAGTTATATTATACAAAATCAAAAAACTACACGTTTATACAAACTTTAAAAAGTTATACACAAAAAGATTGAATGTATATGATGACAAAACAGAAAAATCAAAAGAAAACATCGTCATATACAAATACAAACCATCGTATACAAATACAAATCAAACGAAGAATTGTTAGTTACGAATTATACAAATGTGGCGAATTATACAAATGTGTAGAATTATACAAACTTGAAGTCAGCCCACATAATTAATGGTTAATGTTAGTCGCGAGTGGTGATTATAGCAAACTATAGCTATGATGAGTAATTAAGTAGTATCAGTTTGCTTAACCGCGCTTAATTTTCCCATACATATATTAGCATGTTTAAAGACCAAATTATCCCTCAAAACCTCTTTACATCTATTCCACCATAATTGTGGAGGATATTCTTGTAAATAACTATTTCTATACAATGCATGTTATATTTAAGAGTAAATTTTAGGTTTAGCAAACATAAAAATCATATTTGTATGTTATAGCTATAGTTTGTATAATTGCATTCCATACCAAACTTTATGTTTGCTATGACTATTAATATGTATATTTCGGGGTAATTTAAATTAAATAACAATACAAATATTATAAAGAACAAATTTGACTTTACTCCAATCATTTCCATAAAAAGTTGCCTTTTTCCAAACCTATAATTTATTTTTTATATATATAAGGAGAAGGAATTCACATTATATATTAGACCTTTTATAGTAAAAAAAAAATAGAATGGGGGCAATTTAAATTAAATAATAATACACAAATATTATAAAGAACAAATTTGATTTATTCCAATCCTTTCCTTAAAAGGTTATACATATTTTCCTAAATCTAATTATATTAGACATTTTATAATAGTGAAATTACTTAATTCAGTTTACACACATCATACCGCACACGTCAAAATGTAACGACCGGAGCATCCGATGGCACGCCACCGACCTCTAACGCCGGAGAACACAAAACCTCAGACGACGGAGCATTCACCGGAGCACACAGAACATCAAACGCCTGAGGAAGGTGAAATTATTAACGATGCTTCTATGGTTTGTTCAAATGTGAAGTTTCTAACTTTAAGCAACAAAATTTTTCTGTTTTTGGTTCAAAATTGTGTTTGTTTCAGATGCTTGATTTGTAAATATGTTTGCACATCAAAGAGAGACATGATGCATTACCTATTCCATCTGAGCTTTGATTACGTTGGGGACAAAGTTGGTCTAGGCATGGTGAGGTCTTTTCTTTATGATTTATGGATTGTTTCTGATTTGTTAATAGTGCTCATATTTGTTATATAGGAATTGCACATTGTACAAGCAAGTAGAAAGCAAAAGCGCAGTGATGAAGATGCAAGTGATTTGCAAGATCAGAGAAAGCCTGCGAAGAGGCATAGAGTTTCATCTTCTAATGATGTAGAGGAATCTCGAGGAAGATCACGATCTGAAAGGGGAAGATATACAATTAATTTTGAGGAGGACAGAATTGGACAATTCATGGACTATCGACCTCATGGAAGTATGGAGTGTTCAAGGGATAGAGACAGTGGGGAAGAGAGGAAAAGACAGAAAGCTCGATATGGAGAACAGGAATATGAGAGGGAGAGGAGGGATAGAGACAGAGGGAGAGAGAGGAAAAGAGAGAAAGCTCGATATGGAGAACAGGAATATGAGAGGGAGAGGGAGGAGAGAAAAAAGTGGAATAGGGACAGGGAAAGCAGAGGACAAAGTAGGGATGGAGATAGGGGTAGGTCCTGTTGGGTTTAGCAAGGTGTGAATGGGAAATAAAAAGAGAAAATGAAAAGTGGAAGAACCAATGAAAGTGGGGGAACCAATTTTGGAGGGAAAATGAAAAGTCACTACAAAGTGCAAATGAAAAGTCATTTTTATCATATTGGTAGAAGAAAGGAAATTGTTGTCCTTATATTAGGAAACACTTCCTTTAGTTCTTAAAGGGTTAAGAAGAAGGTGCCCCCTCGCGCCGTCGTCGTCGCTCGGCTTCGAATTCGGCAAATGATGTGATTGATTGATAATATTTTTTGGACAAAATTTATTTAATCAATCTTGTTAATTCATTTCTTTTCTCTTAAAAATTAATTCAGAATGTTAGTTAAATAACAGAATTAATTTCACAACGAATTATTTGAAATTCGCGCATAACGGTAAATTCGTTTGAAAGGATTTGTTCCTTCCGAAAAGTCGTTACTTTGCCCAAAAGACACAACGTTCTGGAAAAAATGGGTCTGAACAGATTTGTCTGAACAAACGCATTCCTTGATGCTAATGGCTATAAATAAGAGGTCATTTTCGTTTTTTCAAACACTGAAATTTTTTCCTCTCTGCATACATTTTCTTACATAAACAACATTGTCGATCGACTGAGTCTGGTTGTGCTCTTGTTACTGTTCTTGCGTTCGCTGAAGTTATTGATGTTTGAGGTACCGCCACTTCTTCAACAGGTTAATCCATTTTATCTTGGGAGGAATTAATCTGCAACCTCAGGTACAGTGAGGGGATTAAATTTCTTAAGGAAACACAGTGGTTTCTGTGGACGAGAATTAAAATCATTCTGTCTATTTCATCTACTTTTTGTTTCTGTATTTTTGACTAATCTGAATACAAGAGATAACAATCTTAAGAAATTTATAGTTTCTGTATTTGAGGTTTCTGGAGATTAAAACCTTTATGGTTTTCTACTCTGTTTGAATTTTTAAAATTCATTCGATTAATGATTAAAAGAACATAAAAACTTTATCGTTAAATCAGAAACAATCTGTGTAAGGATTTATTCTTTACTGGTAGTATTTCACATACTAAAATTGTCTGCCATTTGTGACAGAAAAATGACTAATTCAAGTTAAGTAAATGCTGGAACAGTAAGTGTTGCAACAACATCGATTGCACACAATCGTTCAACTGTTGCCCTAGCACTGGCTGAGAAACCTGTAAAGTTTTCTAGAGTCGACTTCAAGAGATGGCAGCAAAAAATGTTCTTCTATCCGACTACGTTGAGTCTGCAGAGGTTCATTAATGAGAACATTCATGTTATGTCGGATGAAACTCCGCCTGAACGATTCTTGGTAACAGAAGCATGGACACATTCTGATTTTTTGTGTAAAAATTATATTATGAGTGGCCTGCAGGATGATCTGTACAATGTGTACAGTAATATCAAAACCTCAAAAGAACTCTGGGATGCTTTAGAAAAGAAGTACAAAATAAAAGATGCCGGAATGAAAAAAAGTTCATTGTGGCAAAGTTTCTGGACTGTAAGATGATAGACAGTAAGACCGTCGTCACCCAAGTTCAAGAATTGCAAGTCATAATCCATGATCTTCTTGTTGAAGGTATAAATTTATTTAATACCTATGTTGGAAATATTAAGTCTATTCTTAATACTCACATAATCTTTAATGTAGGATTGGTTGTGAATGATGTTTTTCAAGTGACTTCCATTATTGAGAAGTTACCTCCATTGTGGAAGGACTTCAAAAACTACTTGAAACATAAACGCAAGGAGATGACTGTTGAAGATCTCTTGGTAAGGCTGAGAATCGAAGAGGATAACAAGGCCGCAAAAAAGAGGTCACGTGGTAATTCAGCAACATCTGGAGTAAATACTGTTGAAGAAGATCCCACAAAATCAAAGAAAAAAAATAAAGCATCTGGTCCAAAGAGCAATCCTCCTAAGAAGAAATTCAATGGAAGCTGCTTCAATTGTGGCAAACGTGGTCATAAGGCTACTGAATGTCGGGGTCCCAAGAAAGACAAGAAGAAGGATCAAGCAAATTTGGTTGAATCCAAAGGAGAGATGGACGATCTTTGTGCAATGCTTTCAGAATGCAACTTGGTTGGAAATCCAAGAGAATGGTGGATAGATTCTGGTGCCTCATGCCATGTTTGTGCCAACAAAGAATTATTTTCATCATATACTCTAGCACCTACAGATGAGACGTTGTTTATGGCAAACTCTGATGTTGCAAAGGTGGAAGGAACTGGCAAAATCCTCTTAAAGATGACATCGGGCAAGGTGGTGACTTTGAACAGGGTCTCGTATGTTCCGGAATTGCAAAAGAACGTAGTTTTATACCAGTTCTGACAAAGAACGGATTCAAATGTGTATTTGTTTCTGATAAAGTTATAGTGAGTAAGAATGAAATGCATGTAGGAAAAGGTTACCTCACTGAGGGACTCTTTAAACTCAATGTAATTGTAGTTGATATGAATAAAGATTCTGCTTCTTCTTACTTGCTTGAGTCTAAATGTTTATGGCATGAACATTTGGTACACGTTAATAACAAAACCTTGCGAAAACTGATTAACTTAAATGTTTTGCCTAAATTTGAGTGCAATAAATCAAAATGTCAAGTTTGCGTTGAATCTAAGTATGCTAAGCATCCTTATAAGTCTGTTGAAAGGAATTCATATCCCTTAGAACTGATGCACACAGACATTTGTGACATGAAGTCAACACCAACACGTGGTGGGAAAAAGTATTTCATAACTTTTATTGATGATTGCACTAGATATTGTTATGTCTATTTGCTAAATGGTAAGGATAAAGCAATTGATGCATTTAGGCAATATAAAACTGAAGTTGAAATCAGTTAAATAAAAATATCAAAATGATTAAGAGTGATAGAGGTGGAGAATATGAATCTCCATTTGCAGAAATATGTTTGGAAAATGGAATCATCCATCAAACTACTGCACCTTACTCTCCTCAATCTAATGGAATTGTAGAAAGGAAAAATCAAACTTTAAAGGAAATGATGAATGGCTTACTTATAAATTCAGGTTTACCACAAAACTTGTGGGGGGAAGCTATCGTTACAGCAAATCGAATACTCAATAGTGTGCCTCACACGAAGACACATGTTATTCCATATGATAAATGGAAAGGTAGAAAACCCACTTGAAATATTTCAAAGTGTGGGGGTGTCCAGCCAAAGTCCAGGTTCCTATACCTAAGAGGGTTAAAATAGGGCATAAGACTATGGATTGTGTATTCATTGGATATGCCACAAATAGTAAGGCATGTCGATTTTTGGTTCATAAGTCCGAACATCCAGATATTCATGATAATACGATAATGGAATCAGATAATGCTGAATATTTTGAACATATCTATCCGTATAAAACTAGACTTGAGTCATCTAGTGGGGGTCTAAACAACCTCGAGAAGAACCAAAATAGAATGAAACCAATGAAGAGAGTCCAAGGCGTAGTAAACGTCAAAGGATAGCTACTTCATTTGGATCTGATTTTGTAACATTCCTTCTTGAAAGTGAGCCTTAAACATTCAAAGAAGCAATGTTGTCTAGCGACTCAACCTCTTGGAAGGAGGTTGTCAATAGTGAGATTGAATCAATCTTAAGCAATCATACATAGGAGTTGGTTGATCTTCCTCCAGGGAACAAACCCTTGGGTTCAAAATGGATCTTCAAAAAAAAGATGAAGATGATGGAACTATTGACAAATATATAGCAAGACTTGTTGTCAAAGGCTTTAGATAGAAAGAAGGTCTTGATTATTTTGACACATACTCGCCAGTGACTAGGATTACATCAATTTGGATGTTAATTGCCCTAGCTGCAATATACGATCTTGAAATCCATCAAATGGATGTGAAAATAGCCTTCTAAAATGGAGAGTTGGAGGAAGAGATTTACATGGAACATCCTGAGGGCTTCATAGTTCCCGGTAAAGAAAAGAAAGTATGCAAACTTGTTAAGTCACTTTATGGACTAAAACAAGCACCGAAACAATGGCATGTTAAGTTTGATCAAACCATGTTGTCAAATGGATTTAAGATCAATGAGTGTGATAAATGTGTTTACATTAAAGACACTCCAAATCAGGAAGTCATTATATGCCTATATGTGGATGACATGTTGATAATGAACAAGGACATTGCCAATATAAAAGCTACTAAGCGTATGCTCGCTAGTAAGTTTGATATGAAAGATCTAGGAGTAGCCGATTTGATATTAGGAATTAAGATTCACAAAACTCCTAACAGTTTAGCATTGTGTCAATCTCATTATATTCAAAAGGTACTTGAAAAGTTTAAGTATTTGAACTTCAAAAAGGCAAAGACCCTAATTGATGTGAACCTTAATCTTGCTAAGAATAAAGGTGAAAGTCAATCTCAATTGGATTATACCAAAGTATTGGGAAGTTTGATGTATGTCATGAATCGTACACGACCAGACATAGCCTGCACTATAAGTAAACTGATTTGATACACAAGTAATCCCAATCAAAATCATTGATTGTCAATGAAAAGAGTTTTGGGGTACTTAGAAAACACTCAAAACTATGCTTTGCATTACAACAAATATCCAGCAGTTCTTGAAGGATATAGTGATTGGGTCAACTGAAACGAAATCCACAAGTGGATATGTTTTCACTATTGGTGGAGGAGCAATATCTTGGAAATCATCCAAACAAACATGTATAGCTCGCTCTACAATGGAGTCTAAATTCATCGCCTTAGACAAGGCAGGTGAAGAAGCTGAATGGCTTCGAAATTTCTTAGAAGATATTCCATTTTGGCCTAAACCAATGGCCCATATATGCATACACTGCGATAGTCAAGCTGCAATAGGAAGGGCTGGAAGCATTATGTATAACGGGAAGTCTCGTCACATAAGACGAAGACATAACGCTGTTAGACAACTACTCTCTAGTGGAATTATCACAATTGACCATGTAAAGTCAAAGGATAATGTGTCGGATCCACTTACAAAAGGCCTAACTAGAGAGGGAGTTGAGAGATCATCGACGGGAATGGGACTATGGCCGAGAACAAGTCATCGTGGTGGTAACTCTACCTAGAAGACTGGAGATTCCAAGATCTAGGTTCAAGGAGATAAAACAAAGTCATAGATGACGGTTCAACATTGTCAAAAATTATTTTATGTCCATTCTCATGATGAAATGTTCAGTAAACAAGATAAAGGCATAAGGATTTTTTAATGGTTTCTAAGTTTGATACAGGGTATATCAAATAGTGTATCTATGGGATAACACATTTCGAAACCACCTATGTAAGTGTGAAGTGTAAGCCGCTTCAAGGAGAATCCGGTAAGGCCCGTTCTCTAAGCACTTATTAACCGAGATATGTTCATGGTTGAACTAAACAAAACAATGAGAACCAAAAGCAGCTCGAGGGTTGATTGTGTGACTTATGTTGTCTAGGTATACACCAAAGCTCGATAGTTCAAAGATATCAAATCTACCGATTGACCAAGTAAATCCGATATATGTTCACTATGGAAAGTTTAAAGGGAAACCTACTTATCCAGATGTGATTAACCCTTACTTACAAGACACACAAGTTTTTCATCCATATGTTTTAACTATAGCCATTCCCCATTCATGTGGGGGATTGTTGGGTTTATCAAGGTGTGAATGAGAAATAAAAAGAGAAACAGGAAAGTGGAAGAACCAATGAAAGTGGGGGAACCAATTTTGGAGGGAAAATGAAAAGTCATTGCAAAGTGCAAATGAAAAGTCATTTTTACCATATTGGTAGAAGAAAGGAAATTGTTGTCCTTATATTAGGAAACACTTCCTTTAGTTCTCAAAGGGTTAAGAAGAAGGTGCCCCCTCGCGCCGTCGTTGTCGCTCGCTTGGCCTCGGCCTCGGCTTCGGCTTTGGATTTGAATTTGGCAAATGATGTGATTGATTGATAATATTTTTTGACAAAATTTATTTAATCAATCTTGTTAATTCAATTCTTTTCTCTTATAAATTAATTCAGACTGTTAGTTAAATAACATAATTAATTTTGCAACTAATAATTTGAAATTCACGCGTAACGGTAAATTCGTTTGAAAGGATTTGTTCCTTCCGAAAAGTTGTTACTTTTCCCCAAAGACACAACTTTCTGGAAAAAATGGGTCTGAACAGATTTGTCTGAACAGACGCGTTCCTTGCTGCTAATGGCTATAAATAAGAGGTCATTTTCATTTTTTCAAACACTGAAAATTTTTCCTCTCTGCATACATTTTCTTACATAAACAACTGTTGGAATTACGACCTCCTTAACTCTATAAAGAAACATGTACTTACTACTTGCTCCTCACTATCTGAAGTTAGCAATAAACAATTTCGTAAGACAACTCTTTCAAAACTTCGTATTATTTATTTCACCTTCAAAGAATACAATGATTACACAACTATGTAACCTAAAGAGTTATAAACTCTAACTCCTAACTACCCAAGACAAAAACCCCCGGTTTGTGTCTTCTACAAAGTCTTCCAAGTTATAACAACTCGTTAGACTCTTTCTACGCTCAAAACTCAATTTGCAGTAAATAACAATTAACTACAATTAACAAAAACCTCACAACCTCGCAGCACCACAAGAACCTTCAAAAACTCTCTCAAACTCTCTTTGACAGTGTTTTTTATTTACTCTCAATATTAGTGCGCAAGTTTCTCCAAAGAAACTATTGCCCTATTTATAGATCACGCTTCCACAAGCCTTGTTCAAGTCGAACTTGTCTTCGCCACCTTAAAGCCTTGTTCAACTCGAACTCGACTTCCTACTTAACTTGGTTTTGTCTTTATTTCCTTTTTGTATTCTTTATTCACGCCTCTAACTCCTTCTTTACTTCTGCTTCCTACTTTGTCTAGTTTTCCTATTTGATTAAGAAAGATATCTTGCTTGCGAACTCCTTCTCTTATGCACCTTAGATGAACGTTGTATCATATTATCACAACCTGTTCTATGCACTTTGACATTCTTCAAAACACAGAGCTCCTAACAAATTCCCTCTTTTTTACTATGGCAAATTTTTCAAGCTTTGTATTGAAAATTGCTTGCATTTGAACAGGTGAACACAAATAAATATGCACGCATCTTCCCCCTTTTGACATTAGACAAAAACTAGAAAGAAAGACCTATACATCACAACAAACCATAACCAAGAAAACTACCAACTTAGGCATTAGTTACACAACAAAATTAAGCAACAACAGAAAATATTATCCACCAAAAAGTCAGAAATACACACTTTAGTCTTAAAAAAAACAAAACACATCACCCTGCACAATTAGATTAGTGTGGAATCAGAGAAAGGCACAAGGGAGGATGAGGATGAGGAACCCTTAGATAACAACTCAAAGATTCTCTTCAGATGCCCTGAATTGATATTCTGTTCATTGTGCAAAGCAACCTCAGTCTGAGCTAGTTCGTCCTTCACTTTACCGTTCTCAGCAATCAACTTCTCACATTCCAACTCATGAGTAATACGAAGCTGATCCAATTCTGCAGAGTGGGCCACTCGTAAAGCATCCAGTTCCTTATCCTTGGAAGTAAGAGAAGCTTTTAAACGTTGCACTGGTGCATTTTCCCCTCTCTTTGTAGCAGGTATAGTTTCATGATCCACAACCCCCAATACATCCTTAATGGTTTGAATCTGCCACTCTTTAACAGGAACACAAAAATGTTCAAACACCATACCAAGCCAGAACCCATACGCCAGTCCACGTTCCTTTTTATCAAAGACACATAGACCATGTATATGGCTAAGAATCAGGGCAGGTAACTTAATTTGGATCTTAGATAGCAACCACTCCATAAGAGTGAGTTCCAAATAATTTGCCTCTGTCCTTTTTTGCTTTTGAAGTAGTACTATTTTATGTACAACATCAAACAACAAACAATGCAAGGGTAGCATAGCTCCTTTATCAACTCTGGTATACTCATTCAATGTAGAATCATTTGAGAATCGGCGACATATTTCAAGAGCAGAGGTGTTTCCCTCTAGAGGTGGCTAATCGCACTTAACGTAGTGACCCCATCCACTATTTGGTACCCCGAGTATAGAGGATAAGATCTCAGCATTGAGTGTGAACGAAACACCACAAACAGTACTTGAAATTGACGAATCAGACCCTGTTGCATTAAGGTTGAACTCCCTGGTTTCTTCTCTACCCATTCTACACCTATGGGCTCCTTGACTAAGTAGTTCAGTCCATCTTTGGGCTTGTAAAAGAGCCAGGAATTCACTCATCTCGTCACCCGCAAATCCAGTAATTACCCTACCCCTAATCACACTTCTTCTCCTAAAGGATAGTGCCCTAGTAGAGTCAATTTCATCAGTTTCTTTGGGACCAGATTCTTCTAGTTTAGATGTATTTCTTTTTTGTTTTCTATTTTCTTGGGTTCAACAATGTCATCATCATCAATCTCTATAGGATTAGAAGGAAGAACAAACTTACTTTGCAGCGGGTGAGTTTTCTTAGTCGATTTAGCAAGAAGCATTGCGTCCCGAGTACGCTGTACAGATCGAGTCACTCGAACCGGAGCCTTCACTGATGGGTTAGAAATAAGACTTTCATGAGCATCTGGAAGAATCATAGCAATGGGTTGACAAAAGATTATACTCAGGCGTGAACGAAGTTTTTTAGAAACTAGTTGGACCAACGGAATATCATCGTCATCATCACAAGAAGAATGAACTTGTTCCTTTGAGGATATTGGTTCCCCCTCACTTCGTGCTATCGTTTCGTCTCCTAAATCAGACCTTAAATTCTGGTTTCTCCTTTCCCCCTGAATTGATGCTTCTTCCATGAGTGAATATGCAGGATGGGTTACTCTGTAAGAGTCAATATACAAGAGAGCAGGTAAGACAAATGAGCTTTCTTGATTATCAAAAGGAATGATAGCAAGGTTGGGATTTGACGGGAATGCCATGATCGGAAAAAAATATTTGTGTAATGGTAGAGATGATTAATGGAGATGGGGTGTTTTGATAGATGAAGAAGAATGAAAAGTAGAGTAGAGAAGGGTTTTTTAGGAAAGTGGAAGGGTTTTTGGAGAAGTGAGACGGATGGATTTGATGGGTTGATAGGTGAGATTTGATTTTTTGGCGGTTGTAAATCATAATTTCTAACAACAATTTTAATAAGGGAACGGGTAGAGTGTACATCGCAAGGCATTTTAGTCTTCTTTAATAAGTAAAGTGTACATACCTTCCATTGGAGAATAGTGTTCCTTGAAGTCCTAATCCTTTGAGTCTCTAATTACCTGAGAGTAGTAGAGTTTTTTAGTCACAATTCATTATGAGTATTAGTACCAAAAAACAAGTAATTTAGGATCACAGTTTGCTCACTGAGCAGAGATGCTTAAGCGATTTTTATCATCCCTAATTCCAACTTGTTTCTTTCAAATTGTTCCCTTGCTAATGCCTTAGTGAAAATGTCAGCAATTTGTTGTTCAGTGGCACAAAAATTCATGGAGATTAACCCTTTCTCAACATTGTCCCTTAGAAAGTGTTGACGGATGTCTATATGTTTTGTTCTTTTGTGCTGGACAAGATTTTTTGCAATGTTGATTGCACTTGTGTTATCACAAAAAATGGGGACACACTCAATACTAAGACCAAAATCACTGAGCTGTTGTTTGATCCATAGTAATTGAGCACATCATGAGGCTGCTGCTATATATTCAGCTTCTGTTGTAGATAATGCAACCGAGTTTTGTTTCTTTGATCCCCAAGAAATTAAGCATGAGCCTAGAAAGTGAGCCATACCTGTGGTACTTTTTCTGTCTGCTAGGTAACCAGCATAATCCGCATTAGCATACCCTACTAATTCGAAATTTCTCCCCTTTGGATACCATAGTCCTAAGTCAGTGGTTCCTTTTAAGTATCTGAGAATTCTTTTAACAGCTTAAATATGAGATTCTTTGGGATTGGTTTGAAATCTAGCACATAATCCCACACTGAACACAATATCAGGCCTGCTGGCGGTAAGATACAAAAGTGACCAAATCATACCTCTATACAATTTTAGTTCCATAACAGAACCTGTTCCTCCTAAGTCTAGTTTTGTAGCTATTGCTATTGGGGTATCAATTTGTTTAGCATCTTCCATTTTGAATCTTTTGAGTAGTTCCTTGACATATTTTTGCTGATGAATGAAGGTACCAGTATGTGTTTGCTTTATTTGAAGCCCTAGAAAGTAGTTTAATTCGTTAATCATGCTCATCTCAAACTCATTTCTCATAAGGTTGGCAAATTCATTTGTGAGAGTCTTGTTTGTTGCTCCAAAAATGATGTCGTCAACATACACCTGTACAATCAGTAGGTCTTTTCTTTTGTTTCTGAGAAAAAGTGTGTTGTCAATTTTACCTCTTTAATAGCCATGGCTTAGGAGAAATTTTGACAGTCTATCATACCATGCCCTTGGAGCTTGTTTTAACCCATAAAGAGCTTTATCAAGTTTATAGACATAGTCAGGATAGTCATTGTTCTCAAAGCTAGGGGGTTGTTTGACAAATACTTCTTCCTTTAGTAACCCATTAAGAAATGCACTTTTTACATCCATCTGATACAGGGTGAACTCCATGTGTGATGCAAATGCTATGAGTAATCTGATTGCATCTAAACTTGCCACAGGTGTGAATGTTTTATCATAATCTATCCCTTCTTCTTGATTGAACCATTGGACTACTAGCCTAGCTTTGTTTCTTGTTATAGTACCATGTTCATCTAACTTGTTTCGAAACACCCACGTTATACCAATTATAGTTCAATTTAGTGGTTTAAGCACCAAATGCCAAACTTTACTCCTTTCAAACTGATTTAGTTCCTCTTACATGGCCATAATCCAGTCTGCAACTTGGAGAGCTTCACTAATCTTCTTTGGTTCCATCGTTGATAGGAATGCATTAAAAGCACAATGGTTTTTTATCCCTGATCTGGTGGTTATTTCGGAAGTGAGATCAGTAAATATGTTGTCCAATGGATGTGATCCTTGGTATTTGTAATCTTTTAGAACCAAATTTGGTTGTTCAGTATCTTGACCATTATTCAGATCTATTTGGTTTTCATCAGGCACCTTTTCTGAAGCATCATCTTTCTCATGTGTTTCAACACTGTCTTTATTGACTGTATCTGAGCGACCTTTTTCTTGTATCTGTTCCTGTACAGAGTCAGTGTATTCTTTTGATGGTACTTCGTTTTCCTACAAATCTTGGTTAGACATAGTATTGCTTTCATCAAATATAACATGCACACTTTCTTCTACAGACATTGTTCTTTTGTTGAGTACCCTATAGGCTTTACTATGTGTGGAGTATCCTAAAAAGATTCCTTTGTCACTTCTAGCATCAAATTTACCTAGTAGATTTTTTCCATTATTGTGAATAAAGCACTTACACCCAAACACTCTTAGATGAGAGATGTTGGGTTTTCTACCTTTTAGCAATTCATAGGGAGTTTTATCTAACACAGGTCTGGACATGCATCTATTTATGGTATAGCAAGCAGTATTTATGGCTTCTGCCTAGAATTGGTTGGTGATTTTGTTAGCAATCATCATGGTTCTAGCCGTTTCTTGCACGGTTATGTTTTTCCTTTCAACCACACCATTTTGTTGAGGGGTTCTAGGGGCCGAGAAATTATGGTCGACTCCATGGAATTCACAATATTGGCCAACTCTGAGTTTTCGAATTCTGTTCCATGATCAGATCTGATTGCCATTAGTTGTTTATCAAATTTCTTTTAAAGCTTTCTTATTAGCGAGTAGAATGCTTCAAATGCATCCTCTTTTGATGTCAGGAATAGTGTCCAAGTAAACCTAGTATAGTCATCAACTAATACGAACACATATCTTTTCCCTCCCCTGCTTTTGACTCTCATTGGTCCACATAAATTCATGTGTATTAGTTCTAAGGACCTGGTTGAGCTTATGACCTGTTTTGATTTAAAGGATGATTTTATTTGTTTCCCTAGAGTGCAAGCTTCACACATTTTTTTCTTCTTTGAACTTTGTTTTCGGTAGTCCTATTACTAAGTCCTTAGTGATGAGATTATTTAGTTGTACTTGGCTAGCATGACCTAGTCGTTTATGCCAGAGTAGAGGATCTTTATCCAACACACTTAGACATACTAGGTTCTCATCAGATGTTATTGAAGTGTCTACAGTGTAGACATGTTTGTCCCTTTTTCAAGTTAAGACTACCTTTTTTGTGATTAGATTGATTACTTCAACACCAGTGGACAGGAAAATTACCTTGTTTCCCTTGTCGCATAGTTGGGATATACTAAGCAGATTGTGTTTCAGTCCTTCCACGTAGTACACCTTTTCGATTGAGTGCTCATCAGATTTTCCAATCTTATCAATGCCTTTGATTTGTCCCTTTTTTCCACCACCAAATGCTACCATTCCACCTTTTCCTTCTTTAAGTGAGAGAAACATTGCTTTGTCTCCAGTCATGTGTCTTGAGCAAGCACTATCCATGTACCAATGTTGCTTGCTTCTTCTCACTTCTTCCTGAAAAAGAATTAAAGGTTAGTTTTAGGAACCCAGATCAACTTGGGTCCTTTGTTTTGATCAAAAGGATGAATAAGATCTCTATTTATCCAGTTTGGAAGTCCTGTTTTGTTTATAAGGTGTTTGTTCCTTAGGTGTGTGTTAGTTCTGGTTCTTTGACAATTAGATTTGGAGTGACCAGTTTTACCACAGAGACTGCAAAATAGAGGAATTTCGTCATTTTGAGATTTCTCAAAACCTATTCCAGCCTTGATGTTTCAAGTATTGTTACCCAGATGTGTGACTATCATGGATGATCTTGTCCATTTATTTGCTCTTTCTAGATCGGTTTTTATCCTAGACAATTCAAGATTCATTCTCCTAGATTTTTCTTTTTCCAAGCTTAAGTCGTTTTTGAGTTTATTGACTTCATGTTCATGCTTGGGTTGATCACACGCCTTTTCTTTACCAAGAATTTTCAGTTTTATATTTTCAGACTTTAGTGCTAAATTGCAGGTTTCAAGTTGCTGAATTTTCTGCAACAATTGCTTGGTTTTCGCCTGTAGTTCACTGTTGAGTTTTTCGAGATCGATATACTTAAACTTTAAACTAGTCATGGAGGCAAGCAATTGATTCTTAGTTTTAACTAGTTCTTGAATTGTTTCTGTAGATGTGAGCGTTAAAAAAGATATTTTTTTCTTAGAGAATTTTATTAGCTTATCTTTAAGATCAAAGAGATTTACCTCCATTCCTTCATAGTCTGATTCAGGTTCAGGTTCTGATTCTTCTATGGCCATTAAGGCAATGTCATCCACATCTTCTTCATACATGTCTGAACCTGTTCCCCAAGCTGCATACATCGTTTGTTCCTTCTCTTTGTTTTTTCTTTTGCTTAAAAGTTCCTTCTTCTCTTTTTCAGCCCTTTCCTTTCTCCATTCTACTTCCCACATAGGACAGTCCTTAATCTGATGATCAGTTTTACCACACTTAAAGCATCCTCCACTTTGTGGTTTCTCTGTAGTCTTTTCTTTGGTGGGTGGTGACTTTTTGCCATAATTCATTCCCCTTTTGAAAAGTTTCTTGAAGTTTCTACTGATCAGTGCTAAATCCTCATCATCTATATCTGATTCATCACTTTCAATTGCTTTGAGTCCAAGATTTTTCTCTTTGTTTCCTTCACCTCTTTTATCAACATTCATCTCATATGTTTTGAGATTTCCTACCAGTTCATCCAGAGTCATATTTGTTAAATCATTGGCTTCTCTGATTGCAGTAACTTTTATTTTCCATGATCTAGGAAAGGTTCTAAGCACTTTGTCTACCTGTTCCTCAGTGGTGTAAATTTTCCCCAAGGAGACTAACTCGTTTACCACAGTAGTGAATCTGGTGATCATATCTTGAAGTGATTCTCCAGATTTCATCTTGAAGGCTTCATATTCAGTGCATAGCCTAGCAATTCTAAATTTTTGAACTTGATTTGTACCTTCATGAGCGTTCTGTAAGGTGTCCCATATTTGTTTCGCAGAGGTACAGCTTGAGATGAGATTAAACTCATCAGGTCCTAGTCCACATACAAGAATGCACTTGGCTTTTGCATTCTTTCCCAGCATCTTGTAGTCAGCTTCTCCATATTTTTCTTTGGGTTTTGGTACAGTGTTTCCTTCACTATTCGTAACAGTAGGAGTTAACGGTCCATCAGTGATTCTAACCCATAGTTTGTAGTCATCGGCTTGAATGAAGTCTTCCATCCTTGTCTTCCACCATGAGTAGTATTGTCCATTGAATAATGGTGGCCTATTGATGTGTTGTCCCTGACCATGTCCAAGAGGAGGTGCATAATTCATAATGATCTTATCTTAAGTTATTAGAATTATGTTAAGATGACCTTGCTCTGATACCACTTGTTGGAATTACGACCTCATTAACTTTATAAAGAAATAGGTACTTACTACTTGTTCCTCACTATCTGAAGTTAGCAATAAACAATTTCGTAAGACAACGTTTTCAAAACTTCATATTATTTATTTCACCTTCAAATAATACAATGATTACACAACTATGTAACCTAAAGAGTTATAAACTCTAACTCCTAACTACCCAAGACAAAAAAAACCCGGTTTGTGTCTTCTACAGAGTCTTCCAAGTTATAACAACTCGTTAGACTCTTCCTACGCTCAAAACTCAATTTGCAGTAAATAACAATTAACTACAATTAACAAAAACCTCACAACCTCGCAGCACCACAAGAACCTTCAAAAACTCTCTCAAACTCTCTTTGACAGTGTTTTTACTCTCAATATTAGTGCGCAAGTTTCTCCAAAGAAACTATTGCCCTATTTATAGATCACGCTTCCATAAGCCTTGTTCAAGTCGAACTTGTCTTCGCCACCTTAAAGCCTTGTTCAACTCGAACTCGACTTCCTACTTAACTTGGTTTTTTCTTTATCTCCTTTTTGTATTCTTTATTCACGCCTCTAACTCCTTCTTTACTTCTGCTTCCTACTTTGTCTAGTTTTCCTATTTGATTAAGAAAACTATCTCGCTTGCGAACTCCTTCTCTTATGCACCTTAGATGAATGTTGTATCATATTATCACAACCTGTTCTATGCACTTTGACATTCTTCAAAACACAGAGCTCCTAACAACAACATTGTCGATCGATTGAGTCTGTGTGTGCTCTTGTTATTGTTCTTGCGTTCGCTGAAGTTATTGAAGTTTGAGGTACCGCCACTTCTTTAACAGGTTAATCCGTTTTATCTTGGGAGAAATTAATCTGCAACCTCGGGTACAGTGAGGGGATTAAATTTCTTAAGGAAACACAGTGATTTCTGTAGACTCGGATTAAAATCATTTTGTCTATTTCATATTTTTTCTGTTTCTGTATTTTTGACTAACCTAAATACATGAGATAACAGATCCAACAGGCAGCGGAGATCTGATGATCTTGATGACGATGGTCATCTTTACCATAGACGTAATAGACATTATGAGAGTAAAATTGAGAGAGACAAGACAGTTGATCTCTTAAAAGCTGAAAAGACAAAAGTTGTAGAGACAGAGAGTGAGAAATCTAAAAGGTATTGCCAATTCTATGTGGTTCTTTTGATATTCAAAAACTAGTCAGTGTATTTAGTTTCTTTAATGGTGGTTTTTGTTTTTCTGATTGCAGAGATGAAGTTGAACAGGACTATCAGGAAAAAATTGCTTACCAACTTGCTAAACAGGAAGAAGAAGAAGAAGAAGACGAAGTTAATAGAATTAAGGAGGAGAGCAGAAGGCGTAGGCAAGCTATTCTTGAAAAATATAAGAATCAGTTTCCACTGATGGAACAAGTTACTCAATCTGGAGACAACGGTAAGTTGTTTCACCTGAGATTTTCTTAAAACATTGTTAATTCTGTTTTGCTGTATTTCTTGTTTCCAACTTCTTGGTATATTGACTAATCAACCACCCAGTTTTGCTGAGCAATTTAAGTGTCATGTTCTTGCTTTCTTAATGAATTTTTAATTTTTGGATCTGAACTCTTAAATGCATGTTTTAGGATGTTGAGTTGGATACTGTCTTCACTTTTAAAGTTTATACATTGGCAGCATCTGAACCTATCCAGAGCTATTTGCTGCGATTTTCTGTGCTGTCTATTTATGTATAGAGTTGCTGGTCTCTAATTGTGTTTTTCATTTTTTGGCATTAGATGCGGTTCATGTGGATCAGTCTACTGAGAAGCGGGCAGCTAGAGATAATGTTGCACCAGAGCCCATTAATGGTCCAACCAATGGTGCAGATGTCCATGTTGATGAGCTAACATTTTCTGCTGGGAAATCACCTTTGCAAGGCAGTCATAATGCTGATGAGAAGAAGGCTTCTGGAGCTGGTGGACTGGCACAGGGTACTCCAGAGGTAGGTGTGTTCACTTGACTCTGTGTGTTTTTTTTTTCTCGTGGTGCTCAGCGCTCACTCTTCCTTTTTTATTTTATTTTATCTTCCACACTAATTTCTGGGGGATTTAATCCTTGCCCCTTTTGTTAGGGGTTTGTTTTAGAATTAGTCTGATGAAGTACTTCGCCCACTTGGACCATACTTAGGTATAATGCCAGCTTACTTCTGATCATAAGTCATTACGTTGCAGTTTTCAACAGAGGAGCTAGTGAAGAAGCTTGAGGAAACTGTGCTTATTCTTCTTCATTTTTTAAAATTATATCTTTCAACACTTGTATGATCTCTTAATCCTTGTCCCTTTTGTTAGGGGTTTGTTTTATGATGACCGAGTTAAGCAACAGATTGGAAACTGTGCTTATTCTTCTTCTCTTTTTAAAATTATATCTTTCAACACTTGTATGATCTCTTAATCCTTGTCCCTTTTGTTGGGGGTTTGTTTTTAAATTAGTGGATGACCTATTATTTCGGCATGCTAATATTGCAGTTTATCTTTTCTGATCACAGTCATTATTTTGCAGTTTTCAACAGATGAGCTAGTGAAAGAGCTTTCTAAAGAAATTGAATATTTCAAAAACCAGCATCAACAAGAGCACAAGGACCGAATTGAGCAACAGGTTGGAATTTTACTGAATACTTCGGACAATAACCTGTTAAATAAAGTTGACCATTGAGTTTCAAGCAAATAGATTCAATACTGTAGCATGCTGAATGCAGCTTACTTTTTCTGATCATTAGTCACTATTTTGCAGTTTCCAATAGTGGAGCTAGTGAAAGAGCTTGCTAAACAAATTGGGAATCTTCAACCGCATCAACAGGAGTACAAAGTCAAAGTTAAGCAACAGGTTGGGTTTTCTTTTTTGCTCCTTTAGTGCTTTTCCTAAATGCTGCCTTGCTCTATCTGATGATTGACATACTGTTTTAACACTTCGCAGAGTGGTAGGTCCGCTGACATGTTTTGTGACGATATGTTTGGAGAATCACCTGCTGGCATCAGGAAAATGGTGAGTGTCTTAGAAGTATCATCAGAGTTTTTGGGTTGCTCATTCTTGGAATTTCACTTGTGTTGAACTTTAATGTCTAGGCAGTAGAAGTTGTGCATACTTGTTTTCTTTGCGATTTTCTGTTGGGAAATATTGTTGGAGTTATTTATTTTATTGAAGTGACAACAATAAATGGCTTTCATTTTATTATATTCTAGTTGGATCATGTATTGTTTGAACTCCATTGATTCTATGAGTCCCTCTGCCTTGCTCTCCAGTCCATGGGAAAACCCTGGCGAACACGTGAGAGAAAAAGTGGATTGTTTTCTGTTCTTTGTACTCGTGGTTAGACTGAATTGTGGGAAACTGTGTTCTGTGCTTATGCGAGTCCTTTCCTTGTCTATTCAGGCTGTAATAAGTAAATGGATTTCATGTTTGTGTGGTTATATCTATTTTGCAGGACAAAGGAGATGGCCTGCCGATTGAGTGCAGTTACCTTCATGATAACTGGGATGATCCGGAAGGGTATTATAGTAAGTATTTAATCTCACATTTTCCCCGGATCCTTCATGTTTCAGCTTTTATATCATGCATGCTTGCACTGCAAGTCAACATTGTTACCTGAAGAAAGTAGTTTGTCTTTTATGCATTCTCAAAAAAAATTATAGCTTCGGCCTTCTGATGATTATTTTCGTCAACTTTTCCTATGATGGCTGATAACATGTCTTAGTTGATGTTTTAATTCTCATCAATTTTTGCATGATACCGCTTCGGAGAAATTCTTGATGGTCGTTATGAGATTCTTGCTGCTCATGGGAAAGGCGTTTTTTCTACTGTTGTTCGGGCTAAAGATTTGAAGGCTAGACCTGGTGACCCGGAAGAAGTAGCAATAAAAATCATTCGTAATAATGAAACAATGTAAGTTGAACTATTAATTTCTCCACTTCGTAGCCTTGCTTGTTTTGGTGGCCTAATTTTGTTGTTTCTGCTCGTCAGGTATAAAGCGGGTATGGAAGAGTTGATCATATTGAAGAAGCTAGTTGCTGCAGATCCTAACGACAAGCGCCACTGTGTTCGTTTAGTTTGTTGCTTCAAGTACCGGAGTCATCTTTGTCTAGTTTTTGAAGTCTCTTCGTATGAATCTCCGTGAGCTCCAGAAAAAGCTTGGGCGTGACATTGGACTCAGTCTCGGTGGTGTGAGGTTTTATGCGGAGCAACTTTTCAGTGCTCTGAAACATCTAAAGAATTGCAGTGTGCTTCATTGTGATATTAAACCTGACAACATCTTGGTAAGTGTTTTGAGTATTGTATCTTTTCCCTGGGTTGCTGATTCTCCCACTCTGCATCTGCTGAGAGTAGCTTTCATTACTTTGCTTTTGCATGCATATGATGACCTTTCTGTATTTTGTTAAGGTAAATGAAGCGAGAACTGTGCTAAAGCTTTGTGACTTTGGTAATGCTATGTTTGCTGGCAAAAATGAAATCACTCCATACCTTGTGAGCCGTTTTTACCGTGCCCCTGAGATCAGTAAGTATCAATTCTCAAAATTTTCCTTTTATTATTTTATGGGCTTCCTCAAACTTTGTTTCGTTTGTTCGATGCTCCAATGTTTTAATGAATCTGTGGTTTTGTTTGTTAATGGTATTTTATCTTGTTGCAGTACTTGGCCTGCTATACGATCATCCAATGGATATTTGGTCAGTAGGTTGCTGTTTGTTCGAGCTTTATGCTGGGAAAATCTTGTTTCCAGGTTGTTCTAATAATGAGATGCTTCATCTTCAGATGGAACTGAAAGGTCCATTTCCGAAGAAGATGCTTAGGAAGGTTCGTCTTAAGTCATTCTCTATATTACCCTGAAATCATTTATGATTTGAAGTTCTTAGGCTGGTCAATAATTTGCTGTTGACATTTCTGTTATGATGATTATATTAGGTAGCCAGCTGCTTTTATAGTTTGTGATGAGTAATAACATGATATAGCTAGCTAGTATGGAAACAATAATACTCTTTATTTGTTCTTCTTTTATAACAGGGTGCATTTACATATCAACATTTTGATCAAGATCTCAAATTCCTTGCCACTGAAGAGGATCCTATTACAAAGAAGGTACGTCTTGTAGAGACCCTTAAGGCCCGTCTTGTCGTTCCCAGATATAATAATGAATGGTAATAACTTGCTGTACTTGTGTTTGTTTGCAGGCTATAAGGAAGCTGATTGTCAACATCAAGCCAAAAGATATCAGTTCAGTGATTTCAGGTGATTCGTGTGAAGAATTAAAGATGTTGGCTTGCTTCAGAGATTTGATGGAAAAAATTTGTGTTAGATCCTGCAAAGAGAATATTTCCTAGGCATTAAAACACCCATTCCTCACGAAGAAGTGAATGGCAATGATGATATTATACTAGAGACATGATGTTGCACATTGGTCCCCTCTTTAGTTAATATAATCTGTGGCTATCTTCCGACGTTACTTAAATTTTATAGAATTTTCTGTACACCATATTGGAGTAGGTCTTCGTACTAATTGTAAACATTGATCCATCACTTGTATGCTGCGATTTTTGATTTGTTATCAATCTCACTCCAGCATGCAACAATACAATTACAGTTTTCTCCAGCATGAGGGTCTTGCAAGTTTGAATGAGCATGTCTTTATGTCCATGTAGCCTCCTTTGTTGACTTACTTATTCCTGGTGGTGAAAATGATTTTTCAGAGCTCATAAAGTGGTGAACGTGTATGGTTCATGCTCACCATAGTATGTCCCTAACGTCTAGATGCTTGGCCTTTTGGCATTACTATTTCTTTTTGTAAGTTCACTTTTAGTAAAAGGTCATATGTACACATTTCTCATGCTCTTTCCTTGTCTTCGTTTTCTATTGATTTAATTATATTACTAGTTGGATCATTACCATTTTCAAAAATAAATAAATTATATTACTAGTTGGATCATTACCATTTTCAAAAATAAATAAATTATATTACTAGTTGGATGGGTAATCCCTGGCCAATAAGTGAGAGAAAAAGAGGATTGTTTTCTGTTCTTTGTATTCGTGTGGTTGGACTGAATTGTGGGAAACTGTGTTCTGTGCTTATTGCGAGTCCTTTCCATGTCTTATTCAGGCCGTAAAAAGTAAATGCATTTCATGTTTGTGTGGTTATATCTGCTTTGCAGGACAAAGGAGATGGCCTGCCGATTGAGCGCAGTTACCTTCATGATAACTCATGTGATGATCCGGAAGGGTATTATAGTAAGTATTTAATCCCACATTTTCCCCGGATCCTTCATAATTTAGCTTTTACATCATGCATGCTTGCACTGCAAGTCAACATTGTTACCTGAAGAAAGTAGTTTGTCTTTTATGCATTCGCAAAAAAAAAATTGTAGCTTCGTCCTTCTGATGATTATTTCTTGTTGGAATTCTACCCTCCTGAATTCTATACAGGAACACGTAATGACTACTTGTTCTTATTTGTTTGAAGCTTAACAATAAATAATTTCATATAACAACTTGCTCAGTAATTTGTATTATTTAAAAACCTTCAAATAACACACCGATTACAAAGCTATGTAACCTAAGGAATTATAAACTCTAATTCCTAACTACCCAAGACCAAAAACCCCCAGGTTTTAGTCTTCAAACGTTCTTCAAGTAATTCGACTTGTCAAACGAAACTTACTCACAAACACTTGATTGTATTCAAAACTCTTGACTACAA
>JAJOOR010013474.1:0-21059 GCA_036250505.1 Solanum acaule | reverse complement strand
CTTTCTTTGAATTGAGATAATTACTCAAAACTTAGCTTAAAAGCTCTCTTGGAATCGATGTTCCCTTTCTTGCTCAAATGTGAAAACATTTATAAACTTCTTTGGGAATACTTAGTTCCCTAATAACTTTTGAGAAACGAACTCAACTCTTTACTCTTTACTTTACTTAAAGATGGAGCCTTAAAACGAAGTTAAAACGTTTAATAAAGACTCTTGAAAACTTTGAGAAACTTTACTTTGACTTGCTTCTTAACTTCTAGACTTGACTTTCAACTTCTTAGACTTTGATCTTAACTTTCCTTGAATTTGATTATGGATTCAAGGTCATGATCTTATGTTTATGAATGATTTCATGATGTTTAGATGTACTTTAGAGTGTTAGAATTGACTAGGAAACATAGGTACATCGCTTGGAAACAAGTACTAAAAGATGGGGGATGAATGGGGTGCACTGGCGTCCTTGGCGCTCTGAGAGGCGTGGGGCACCAGGCCCCAAACTTCAGAGGCATGTGTGGGGCGCGCTGGCTGGCGCGGCGCCCCAAGGACCAAACTTCAGAGACTGGTTTGGAGCGCGCTGGCTGGCGCGACGCCCCACCCTATTCCCCATGTGTTTGACGACTTTTCTTCTCCGTTTTTCATCTCCAAACCCTCTAAACTTCCCTAGTTCTTTCCCCAATCACCTAGGATCATTAGTACCTTCAAATTACAACAGATCTAACTCAAAAATCCACCCGGAAACACGAATCAAATCACTAAGAACCCTCAACAACACAACCAATCAAGAATTCGACAATTGTTCTTCAAGAACCTCACCTTTCAACATGTAAATAACTCCAAACCAAAGGATTTAAAACAAGTTGGTGTGTGGTGAACTAACCCAACATAGAAAGATCTCACATACCTTAATAGGGATCACCCCCGACGAATTCCACTCGTAAGCTTGGATGATCTTGACGAATCCTTGCCTTTTTCTCCCTTTCTTTCTTCTTTTCTCTCTTCTCCAAGCCCTAAGCGTTCTTTAATTTTCCAAAACTGATTTAGGTTTTGTTTTTACCCCAATAAACCCCTAAAATCAAATTAGGAAATTAATTAGAGAAAAGACTACTTTGCCCTTTCCTAAATTCGGATTGGGACTTTCCTCAATCCAATAGCCCAACTTCCGAAAGGCATATCTCACTCATACGATGTCAAAATCGTGCAATATCAATGGCGTTGGAAAGATCTCTCCAAGGGATTTCCAACCATATCAAGAGATGCTCCTAAATCCTCCTAAGCTAGGAGTTATGGCCGTTTGAAAATGGCCAAAACTCACTTTCTTAACTTAGACAAATTCCAGATTTCCTTATTCTTTCCAAAAATCAATATTTTCATATTTTAAACTCTGTATAGTCGTTTCTAGGTGCGAGATGTTACACAATCAACTAGTCAATCCAAGACTTGAGTCTTGCCCTTCTGAATGACGTCCAAAGTCACACAACATATTTCAATTAAGTTTCATATTAAGATTCTGGTAACAACAATACCCAACTGATATATTTTGAAAAATGGGTCAATCAACTCAAAAACTTAATTTTGAAAATAAGGTTTAAATAGGGAAATATTTACTTAAATATGTTAGGTAAGACATTTGGAACTCATTAGTGAAAATCATTTTGAAAAAGAACTAAAAATCAGTTCACAATCTCCATTTTTGTTTAGAATTTAAGTTCTTAAAGAACCTTGTCATTTGCCAATCAAAATCTCAAAATTTGATGTTGAAATCCATAAATAATTAAAGAAAAATGAAGTTTCAGGGTCACAAAATCTTATCCAAAATATTTAGCACAAGAATTCTCTTCAAAATAATCTCCAAGGATTTTATCAAGCTCAAAATTGGAAAATGGGGCTAAAACCTAAAAATTGCAGGTCAAAACCCCCCTTTGATGTCGCAAAATCAGCAATGGGTTCGTTTTGATAAAATTTAGCCTTCGTGATCGTGAACATACCTTCAGTTAAGTGAAGGCCGTGAACATAACACATCCCATCACGACCGCAAAGGTCAATGGATTGACCTCTCGCTAACGTGACCAATGCTTCGTTGAAGCGATACTCGCTAAAGCGAGTAATCCTTCGCTAAAGTGAATCACACAAACAACAGAAATATTAGGCAACTATCAAATCATCAAATGGACCCTTTGAATTCGTTCGGAACCCCATATATACAAACCATATATGAAATTTAACTATAATTGACGTTCCAGACTCAATGAAATCATCAAAATACGAATCCGGGTCTCCTTGATCCAACATACGTGAAGTCACAAGAAACTAACATAACACCTAAAAAGGTGAAAACAAGCTCGAGACCTCTCAAAAATCAATCAAGACCTCACTTTGGCTAAAATGATCCCTCAAATTCAAGGAACTCTTGAAATTCTAATTCAAGCATTCGAGTATCCGAACACCAGTTATTGACCAAAGTCAACCTAAAGGCTAAAATCTCAACACTTTCCAACTTAAAACCTCAAATCTTCAAAAAGACACCGAATTTGAAATCAACTTTCAAAACTCAAACAAGAAAGACTTGAGGTTGATGTCGAAAGGGATAAAATTGTAATTTCATGAGACTTTTTGTTGCTTTGTTAGCATTTTAATATTAATATTTTAATATATTAATTAGTTTTATTTTGGAGTTAGAAAGATGTTGATTGTTTCAACAGTTAGTGGGCAGTTTCAAGGCTACCGTTGGTAGGCATTTATGCCTAATTGCTCACATTTGGTGTAAATGCTTTTTAGGCTTAATTGCCTCCAAGATCATTACTCCTCTATTGAAATTCACTTTATTTCATTCTCTATTCCACCATTATACTTCGTAACCTATGTAACTCCTAATGCCATTAGCTTCACTATTTACTACACCATTATCTTCCTATTCATTGCTAGGAAGACCTCCTCTAGTATAAATAGTGGTGGTCTTCATTTGGTTTATACACAAGAAAAATATAGAGTGAAAGAGTTAGCCAAAAAAGAGAATTCTTATTAGTTGAAGGGAGGTGTTCTTTTTGTGGAACTTTGGACTCAACTCTTGTCTAGAGTTTGTTGAGTTACACTTGGTGATTAGGCTGTTGTATCCTGTAGGGGACACGTCAATAGGACTACTGTTGGACCGGTGAAAAACATTTGCTGCAGTGGGCTTGAATCTCCTTAAAGAGAGCGATATATCCGCACCTCAGCCTGAAGAGATATATTTTCTTCATTTTATTTTCAATTGTAATCTTGTAATTCTGTTATTTTGTAATTTTTCACTAACAATTTTAAGGAGATTCCTCATGACTACAATTGAAAAAACCGCGGATGTCAAGATGGGAGACCTTAACCAGCCATTTCGGTTTAATGGTAACCATTTCAAGAGATGGAAGGGTAAAGTACTTTTCTACTTAAGTCTTCTCAATAATTGTTGTGTTAACTGAGAAGAATCCTAATAAAGTTGATGACACCTCCATGGATGATGATGAACTTATTTCTCATCATGAGAAAGTGGAGAAGTATGATGGTGATTCCTATAAGTGTCGGTATTATCTTTTTAATTGTCTATCTGATAATTTTTATGATTATTATGATAGAACTTACTCTAGTGCAAAGAAAATTTGGAAAGAATTGCAGAGTAAGTATGATACCGAAGAAGTTGGAGCGAAAAAATATGCGGCTAGTAGATTTTTTCGTTTCCAAATGGTGGACAATAAATCAGTGGTAGACCAAGCTCAAGACTTTATAATGATTGTTGGAGAGCTTAGGTCCGAGGAGGTAAAAATTGGAGATAACCTTATTGTTTGTGGCATAGTAGATAAACTTCCACCTTCTTGGAAGGAATTTCAAAGAACTATGCGCCACAAACAAAAGGAAACCTCCCTTGAAACCTTGATAATGAAAATCGGCATGGAAGAAGAGGCAAGGGGTCAAAATGCACTTTTACAAACAGAAGAGAACAACATCACAACGAAGGTAAATTTAATTACTTCAAATAATGCTACTCCTGAAACTCACAAAAATACTTCGTTGAAGCCTAAGAAGAAAAAATTTAAGAAACATAATGGTAGACCTCCCAAGAAAAATAATGGTGAAAATAACCAAGCACAAAATCAACAAGTTCAAGATAAGGGACGCTTTGTTTGTGGCAAGAGTGGGCATATTGCTTGATTTTGCAGATTCCAAAAACGTGGTCCTAACCCTCAGGCAAACGTTACCGAAGAACCTTTTGTGGTGGTGATTACCGACATAAACATGGTTGAGAATGTTGATGGATGATGTGCTAATTCTAGTGCAAACCGTTGTGTCTGTTATGACAAAGATTTGTTTAAGAAATATACTCATTTTGAGGAGCCCAAAACTATCATGCTTGGTGATTCTCACACTACTCAAGTGCTTGGAATGGGAGATGTCGAATTGTCTTTACCTCTGGAAGGGTGTTAACTTTAAAATATATACTTTATACTCCTTCCATGAGAAAAAATTTGATGTCTAGTTTTCTTCTTAATAAAGCAGGATTTAAACAAATTATTGAATCTGATCAATATGTAATTGTGAAGAAGGGTATTTTTGTGGGGAAGGGGTATGCTTGTGAATGGATGTTTAAACTGAATGTTTAAATGAATAAAATTTCTACTTCTGTTTATATGCTTTCATCTACCAATTTTTGACATGCTCGTTTCTGTCATATTAATGATCGTTATGTTGGAGTCATGAGTAGTTTAGGATTAATCCCAATGGTTAAAAAGAATTTTGAAAAGTGTGAGGCTTGTAGTAAAGCCAAAATCACAAAAAGGCCTCATTTTCAAGTTGAAAAAAAACTAATTTTTTAGAATTAGTTCATACTGATATTTGTGAACTTGGTGGAATTTTAACTCGTGGAGGTAATAGATATTTTATCACTTTCATTGATGATTTTTCTAAGTTTACATATGTTTACTTGATGAAAAATAAAAGTGATGCTTTTGAAAATTTCAAAACTTATCTCCTTGAGGTTGAAAATCAGTTTGGAAAAAAAATAAAAAGAATTAGAAGTGATAGAGGCCGTGAATATGAATTAAATGAGTTTAATTCTTTTGTTAGATCATTGAGAATAATTCATAACTACTCCTCCTTATTCTCCTTCATCTAATGGTGTAGCGGAAAGGAAAAATAAAATTTTGGTTGAGTTGACTAATGTCATGCTTATTGAGTCACATGCACCTTTAAATTTTTGGGGTGAAGCTATTTTAACTAATTGTTATGTGTTGAATCGTGTGCCTCATAAAAAGTCTAAATTGACACCTTTTGAATTGTGGAAAGGTTACAAGCCAAGTTTGGGATATCTAAGAGTTTGGGGTTGTCTAGCCTTTGTGAGGCTAATGGATCCCAAGATTACAAAATTGGGTAAGAAAATTACTACTTGTACTTTCCTTGGTTATGCTTCAAATAGTACAACCTATAGATTTTTTAATCTTGAAGATAATATTGTGCTAGAATTGGGTGATGCTATTTTTCATGCGAATAAATTCCCTTTTGATTCTAAAAATAATGGGGATCAAAGGATTGAACAAAATATTTTGTCACCACCTAGTTCTTCTACTTCTACTTTGAAAAATAAAGAAATTGATGATTTTGAGTTAAGAAGAAGTAAAAGAGCTAGAGTATAAAAATGTTTTGGTCCTGATTTTTATGTGTTTAATGTTGGAGATGATTCTCTCACTTTGAAAGAAGCATTATCTTCACATGATTCTATTTTTTGGAAAGAGGCTGTAAATAATGAAATGGAATCACTGATTTCTAATAAAACTTGGAAGTTAGTTGATTTCCCACCGGGTTGTAAAACAATTGGTTGCAAATGGGTCTTACAAAAAATGTTGAAACCGGATGGATCTATTGATAAATATAAGACTAGACTTGTTGCAAAAGGTTTTAAATAACTAGAAGGCTTAAAAAATTTTGATACTTTTTCACCGGTAACAAGAATTACATCCATAAGACTTTTAATTGCTATGGCTGCAATTTTTTATTTGCAAATTCATTAAATGGATGTAAAAACTGTTTTTTTAAACGGAGATCTAAATGAGAAAATTTACATGGATCAACTTGAGTATTTTGTTGAAGCAGGCCAAGAAAGCAAAGTATGTAAACTTACTAAATTCCTATATGGATTGAAATAGGCACCAAAGCAATGGCATGAAAAGTTTGATTTCTGCATGATTAAAAATGGTTTTAAAACAAATGAGTGTGATAAGTGCATATATCAGAAGTCTTGGAATAATTCACATGTGATTATTTGCCTATATGTTGGTGATTTATTGATCTTTGGCTCTAACATGAATGTTATTGATGAAGCTAAAAATATTCTTAGAAGTCATTTTGACATGAAAGATCTTGGTAAGGAAAATTATTCTTGGAATAAAAATAACAAGAACATGTGATGGAATTTTCCTTGACCAGTCACATTATGTTAAGAAAATTTTGAAAAAATATAACTTTCATGATTGCAAGCATGTTGTAACTCCTTTTGATTCAAGTGTTCACTTATTTCCCGTTGAAAGTGAAAATGATGTAATAAATCAAAAGAAATATGCTAGCATAATTGGAAGTTTGAGATATGTGACTGATTGCACTAGGCCTGATATTGCATATGCAGTAGGAGTACTTGGTAGGTTTACAATCAAGCCAGGTAATGAACATTGGCATGCTATAACAAGAGTTATGAGATATTTAATTGGAACAAAAAATTGTGGTTTGTTCTATAAAAAATATCCTGCTGTACTTGAAGGCTTTTCTCTGATGCAGATTGGAACACTTTATCAGGTAACTCTTGTTCTACTACTGGTTATGTCTTTACTTTAGGTGGTGGTGCTGTTTGTTGGAGATCAAAAAAACAAACTATAACAGCTAACTCTACCATGGAGGCTGAACTAATTGCTTTAACTTCAGCTAGTGAGGAAGCGAATTGGTTAAGAAATTTATTATTTCAAATACCTTATTTTGAAAAATCAATTCCTCCTATTTTAATTCATTGTGATGGCATCGCTGCGATTGGTAGAGTTCAAAACCATTATTACAACGGTAAATCCAGACCTATAAGGAGGAAACACAATAATGTGAGATCATATTTGACAAATGGTACCATTAATATTGATTATGTCAAATCTTGTGATAATCTTGCAGATCTTCTTACTAAGGCCTTAACAAGAGAAAAGGTTTGGAGCACATCGAGGGGGATGGGATTGAAGCTTATAAATCCTTGAGTCATATATGAGGAAACCCAACCTGGGGACTAGAGATCCTATAACCAGGTTCAAAGGGAAAAACTAATCATATGAAGACTTGTTGTGTAAAATGCATTTTATTCCTTCCCATGATGTGAGTGCATTGTTTCCTGTAGTGATTTGTGAAGGTTGAGTTGATAAAACTCTTAATGAATAGTTGTAGCTTGTATGGGTGGAGTGTTAAGCTTACAGGAGCACTCTTGACAGATTTCACATATGTGAGTGTGGAAGTAGGTCGCTTCCTATGAGAATTGGGCTTATTCTCAAAGGCACTCATGAAACCGGGATAGCACAAGGCCGTAACGTGCTTGCTTTAAATCTCATGTCAACACCTTGATTATTATGTGTGAGCAGTGATATTTTATTTCCCTTAAGTAGTCATAGTTCAAGTCTGAGACCATTACGACTCTGGAGTAAAAGTTACTATTTCACTAAGTGGAGGTTCAATGCAGTGCACACCTTCATTATGCATAGTAGTCTGATAGATTCTCTTATCTAATATTAAAATGAGTGGGGAATTGTTGGTTTATTAGCATTTTAATATTAATATTTTAATATATTATTTTGGAGTTAGAAAGATGCTGATTGTTTCAACAGTTAGTGGGCAGTTTCATTTCTACCGTTGGTAGGCATTTGTGCCTAATTACTCACATTTGGTGTAAGTGCCTTTTAGGCTTAATTGCCTCCAAGACCATTACTGCTCTATTGAAATTCACTTTATTTCATTCTTTATTCCTCCATTATATCTTGTAACCTATGTAACTCCTAATAGCATTATCTTCACTATTTACTACACCATTATCTTCCTATTCATTGCTAGGAAGACTTCTTCTAGTATAAATAGTGGTGGTCTTCATTTGGTTTATACACAAGAAAAATATAGAGTGAAAGAGTTGGTCAAAAAAGAGAGTTCTTATAAGTTGAAGGGAGGTGTTCTTTTTGTGGAACTTTGGACTCAACTCTTGTCCAGAGTTTGTTGAGTCACACTTGGTGATTAGGTTGTTGTATCCTGGAGGGGACAAGTCAAGAGGACTACTGCTGGACCGGTGAAAAACATTTGTTGCAGTGGAATTGAATCTCCTTAAAGAGAGCGAGATATCCACGCCTGAAGAGATTTATTTTCTTCATTTTATTTTCAATTGTAATCTTGTAATTCTGTTATTTTGTAATTTTTCACTAACACTTCCAAAAAATGATCAACCGGGTCATTACACTTTTGTCCCCCATGCCTACAATTGGGATGACATCTAGCTCATTTTTACCCTTAATCAGATACTGAATCTTTTTTGTGTCATTCCCAAAACCCACTATTTCCTCATCAGTCAATGGATTGCTATTTCGAGTTGGCAGGTGTTTAAATGAGGCTACCATATAGCAAGGCACCACATCTCAGTCATCTGCGCATTGATTTGTTTGATCTCTTTTGAGATTGTAGCAAGTGAGCAAAAAATATGCAAAAAACCATTTTAGTGAGCTAGAATAGAGTCAATGGCAACCTCATCTTCATATGCTAAATTGATGGTACGTCTCTGAAGATATTTAGAAATATTATGTTCATGGTGCACCTTTGCGACATCACTGAAAATGGATGATAAAGATGACAACTCCTTCTCTAAAATGGATATAAGAGTTGATAGCTCTTTCTCCAAATTACCTAAAAGAGGTTTTATCAAAAAATCTAATTCAGATTCAAATTTCGACATCTCATTCAGTTTCCTTATAAGAGAATCCAGAAAGTTCAATCCACAAACAGTGGGAACTGAGATGGGGTGAATTTTAAGGATTTGTAGTAAGACTCTACAATTGTGCCTTCAGATCTTAGTTTTCTCCAATATCTATATCGAGCAAAGACTTATTTTGCTAGTGTCATCTTTGTTTATAGATCTAGGAAGAAATTTTTCAATGACATATAGAACATCACCTGCTGAGCTGGGATATAAGTTATGGTGAGATTACTTATGCTAAAATTAGTTATCCTGAGATTATTTTTTATTGATTGTTTGATTTGTTGTACTAAAAAGAATATCCATTGCATACTTCCGAAAAGTAAATTATTTATTTACAAAATACTCTCTCCAACAAAAGTTTTGATTGCTCAGCCAAATTTTCAACAGAAATTTTTACTGCTCAACCAAATTTTTCTACTGTTGTCTATTTGCATGCGGTATTACAATTTTCACTTTTTATATTATACAATTGGCAATTTCCTTCCCTGTGCCATTCATTTAAATTGGACTCATTTGCCTCGTCATACAAATATTTTTTTAAAAAAATATTTGCTCTAAAATACCGGAATATCATTTGATTTATTTGATCATATCGTAATATAAAATAAAATTATTTTGAACATTATGATATGAATAAAATATCTTTTAAATTGCCCTTACGAGTTGGAATAACGGAAGAATTAGAAGCAACACGCATAAAACATATCACCTGACTTTTGTTACTAATATTTAATTTGTACTATTAATTAGCATGATCATGTGAATATTGTCTTATTATTACACTACATTTTTAAATTGCTATAATCCTATATTTAATAGTATAAGATATTGTAAGTACAAGCAAAAGGTACAATGGATTTGAAGGGTAATTTTATCATTTAATAAGTTTATCATGTAAATTTTGATGGAATTATTATACCACCTATGGGGAAGGATAACTTATCTCGGTACTAATTGTTAACCCCGGGATAAGTTATTTCAAACTTTCCAACCAAACAACAAATTAATGGCATCTATAATTTTATCCCGGGACTATTTAGTGTTATCCGTCACACCAAACGGCCCCTTAAAGTCTTATAATTCACACAAGTAAATCTTATTTTTGTTGGATAAATTCAGAGACGCCACCATTGTCCTCCTGGAAATCTGAGTAGGGGTTTGACAAGTGATATGTGTCTAGCCTCCTATGATGGTCAAACTCTTTAAAAATATTGTTGCACCCATGTCAGATCCTCCAAAAATGCAATATGTGAATCGAACACGGAAGTGACAACATTTTTGAAGAGCGTAAACAACATAGATAGCTTTTGTACATGTCTCATACATATCATTTGGTGTTAAGCTACCAAAATCTTTGAATCTACATGCAAATTAGATTTCATTCAGGAATACTCATCTTTCAATTCAACTTAGTATTCTCTGCTGCTAAATATCTAAACTATTGATTGATGATTGGGAGGTGTTCTTTGTATTCAACAAAAAAAAAACTTGTGTACATATAGAATTTTGCAAGTCTCGTGCTGCATATAAGTTGTAAGATGAAGGGATTATAGAAATTAATAACCACCTAATTACAAAAACAAAAGGAAACAATGATTTTGACAGTGATACAGAAGGCAACAAGAAATCACAGTAAAAGACCATCTGATAAATAGAGTTGGTCAATCAAAACAAACTTAGCAATCGGTAGTAGTGTTACAATATAAGAGGATTCATAGGCGTTACAATAGACTGTCTGTGCTTTTTTTGCTGCAGTTTTCAAATTCAAACAAATCCTCGTGCTCAATTAAGCGAAAGCAAGCATCAAATTCCATTGTTGACAAGCACATACTTGATTCATAGCCGCCTTGTATTCGTTCCCCCATATTCCTGTATTGAACATATAGTTTGCACATTAGATGCATATAGATACTGAAAAACAGAACAGATTTAGGAATTTGTTTCTACTTACTTGGGTAGTGATAACAATACGGTCACATCCTTCAATGGCTTCGACTTCTTCCTTAATTCTCACAGCTGAAGCTTCCAGAGATTTGTTGTACCACCTAATCAACTTAATTTGTTTCAGTGTTGGAATATCTGCAAAGCTAAGGGGGATCTCCACGAGGTACTTACACCCGCTTATAACAAGTGTTTCAAGAAGGGGAAAGGATTCCTCCGAGGCATTCCACCTTGAGATACTTAAGAACACCAGTTTCAACAACTTTAGTTTATGGAACGTGACATCTCCAAGGCACCAATCTCTGATTTGAACACAATCGCATAATTGGAGATACTCCAGGCTTAGTAGTCCCTCAAGGAAGGAAGTCAGGTTTTCTATACAAGTCCTAATTAGTACCAACTTCTTTAAATTTGAAGGCAATTGTAACCCAGATACAATGAGGGGCAACTCAACGGGAAGGTGAAGTATTTGAAGCTGGCTAAGATTCTCCAATGTGAGACAAAAAGACCCTGCAGAATCATTATCGCCCAAACATTCAAATTTGATGTGAAGTTGTTGAAGATTAGGACACTTCCTTGATAACACATCTACCCTATCAATTGGAAATCTAACAATATTCTTTAATATCCTCAAATTTTCCAATTTAGAGGATCCTTCAAATAGCCCCTGCTTATCGTCTTCAAAATCAAATTCAGCTCTCCAAATCTCAAAATGCCTTAATTTTTCCATTTCCCAAAAAGACGCGGGTAACATAGATGTCCACTTACTATTCACAATTAAAGTTTCAAGATGGGGCAGATGTGATTCTGGATGAAAATAGAATTTAACTGTCGAAACTGCAAGGTACTTCAGGTGATTTAGTGGTTTCAATGTAGCTGTCGACAAATAACGCACTTTATGGGAACTCAAATCCAAGACCTTAAGAAGTCGCAATTTAAGAATCTGACAGAAGGGAATCCCATCAATAAATTCTCCATCATGTATCGTTATCAGTGACCTCAAGTGTTGGTGGAAAGGCTTCCGTGTTTGGATCCGAGAGATGCAAACTTGGAAAGCTCTTTACTGAAACTGTAGCTCACTCGACTTTCCTTCCATTCATAAGGTTGAAGCTGGCTACAATGCCCCTTCACTGCCAATATAAACCGTTCTTCTCTACTCTTCTCCAAGCAAAAATGAAGCACTACATCATGAACCTGACAATATTTGACCTTACCATTGTATTTTTTCTTTGAAACCATTACAACGTTACTGCTAATGAGATCCATCAAGTAACCTTCAGCAGATTCAATGTTCTCCACAAAGTCTTCCGCTATCCATAAACTTATCAATTTAGACACTGGAATTCTTGCATCCTCCGGAAACATCCCCATATAAAGAAGACAAGGCTTTAAACAATCAGCTAAGTTATCAAAACTCAACTGCATCGTAGCCCAACTATATTCTTCAGACTCACGATCAAGATAGTCAAATAAAGAATCTTTCACATCATTCCATCAAGAATCTTCCATTTTCTTTTTTTTGATTATTCCAGCTACCAAGACAACCACTAGAGGCAGTCCTTTGCATTTTTCTGCAACTGCTTGACTCACATCTAGTAGTTCAGGCGGACAATCTTCCTTTTGAAACACTTTTTTCCGCAATAATTTGCAACTCTCTTCTGTTGTGGGGAACGGAAGAGAATAGGGATTAGTATGGTACTTGACTTGCTCACCCACTTTCTCAAGCCGAGTTGTTACTATTATTCTGCTTCTATTTCCAACATCAGGAAAACAAAGCCTTAAGTCATCCCATGCCATAAAATCCCACATATCATCCAATACAATGAGATATCTCTTGCACATTAAGCTTTTCCTCAACTCATCAGCAAGGATGTCATCCTTATCTCCCTTATCCTTGGAACTGGTAACTTGACTCAAAATCTCTTGTAATAGCTTTCTCCGGTTATAAGTTTGGGAAACAGTGCACCATGCCCGAACATCAAAATGAGAAACAGTGTTGTCACAATTGTAAACCTTTCTAGCAATTGTCGTTTTCCCTTGTCCCCCCATGCCTACAATTGGGATGACGTCTAGCTCATTTGTACCTCTAATCAGATACTGAATCATTTTTTCTGTGTCATTCCCAAAACCCACTATCTCCTCATCAGTCACTGGATTGCTATGTCGCATGGGCAGGTGTTTAAATGGTGCTACCACATAGCAAGGCTTAAGAGCAACATCTGCTGACCACATCTCAGTCACCTGCGCATTAATTTTCTTGATCTCTTTTAAGATTGTAGGAAGTGAGCAAAAAGTATGCCAAAAAACATTATACTGAGCAGGAATAGAGTCAATGGCACCTTCAACTTCATATGCCAAATTGATAGTACACCTGTGAAGATCTTGAAGAATTTCATGTTCATGGTGCACCTTGGTGACATCTCTGAAAATGGATGATAAAGATGATAGATCCTTCTCTAAAATGGATGTAAGAGCTGATAGCTCTTTCTCCAAATTACCCAAAAGAGGTTTCATCAGGAAATCTAAACCAGATTTAGATTTCGACATCTCATTCAGTTTCCATATAAGAGAATTGAGAAAGCTCCATCCACCAACAGTGGGGAACTGAGATGGAGTGAATTTTAAGGATTTATAGTACATCTCCATTTGTGCCTTTAGATCTTTAGTTTTCTCCAATATCTGTATTGAGCAAAGACTTATTTTGATATTGTCATCTTTGTTTATAGAGCTAGGAAGAAGCTGTTGAATTACATATAGAACATCACCCGCTATAGCTAAAACCTTGGCCATAACCTCATTCAACCAATTACCGTTAATTACATGATTTGCCACATCAGCATCAAGGAAAACCAACAAGAACTCTATTACTACATCAATATTTCGGGCAGAGTTATTATTAGGAAAGTTCTCGAGTTTTTTTTTCCTGAGATACATCAGCAGACTATGGAGATGATGAAAAAATTCTTTTGGTAATTTCTTGTCCTTGAAAGTTCTTGATTGAGTAAACTTGGAATCCTTTAGTTCACTAAGAAAAATCTTCTTCATTTCTAGCTCCACTAACACAATCAAGAATAATACATATGGAGGTTTATCGAAGAGATAATACTCATATGTGTCGACCTCATCCTCATCTGTATCATCTACAAAATCAGAAACAAGGATAACTGAAACAGCAAGATAGAGCTGTCCCACATTGTTAGCCATGAACTGAATTCGAGTCTCCAAACATTCCAGCTTCTCATGGTTGACGTAACCATTTATCTCTGTGTCATATAAGTATCTCAAAAATCTCATTTTCTTTTGAACAATTTTCAGTTGTTTTATAAATCTGTGCAATTCAAGGTTTTCTTCAGGAGGGTCATACCTAACCTTTTCCAGTAAAACCATCAGTACATCATTTAGATTCTTTCCAAGGCAATCCATATATTTCGACAGATCAAAATCATTCAATTCATAATTGGAACTCAAACTGGTTTTACCTTCAAAGAAGTCCAACAAATGTGATTCTAACCTTCGTAGATTAAGGTTAGTTTTACATGCATCTGGAATTCCATCCAATACCCACTGAAGCATTTCCACAATCCATTTTGCCTTCTCTGTGAGTTTGACTAAGGAATCAGGCAAAAGAACATGATGATACTTTAGCACCATTTCAAGCTTCTCAATTCGATTAATCTTGACGCTATCCAGATTACCTCCACTTTTGATCCTTCTCAGGTGATCTAACATTTCCTCAATTTCATTTTGAGCCATCTTCCGTAGAAAAATTCCTACAAGTTCACCAACTCTTGGAATTAATTTCATTAAGAGCAACATTTTTATTCATCTAGTCTTTTGAAGCTATCTTAATGCTTGTGAAAGATTATACATCTTATTTACCATTTAGTCTAACAAATTTTGCATACTTACCCTTTTCAGATGGTCACTGAACTATTAATTATTATCGCAAACTTTTTTTCTTAATTCCAATTTTCTTCAACAAAGAAAGTGACTTTCTGATATAATAATCAATAGGAAAAAAGTAATTCATGAAGTAGATAACTTACAGTTAGTTAACAAGTGAAACCAACTTGTAATTTTCTTACGCCTGTTTAGTATCTTCAATTTCCTGATTCAATCATAATTAAAATTGAAAGAAGATTTCATCCCAAAAAAAAAAAAAAACTATATGGGGTAAAAATGAGAGTAATAATTTGCAGATTCAGATTCCAACAAATATATATTTCCGAGTTTATGTAATAGGTGAAATTAGAAAAAAGTTCATGGAAATGAATAGATGAAGGTTGAATGTTGAAAGAAAAAGGAAGAATCTCTATCTCTAGTAATCTAACTAGAGTTGAGTTGGAGTAGTAAGTTGCTTTAAGTGGTAGCTGTAAAGTGGCTCAATAATACAGCTATGTTATTTGTCTTTTTTCTTTTGGAAAATACACTCATAAAATCCCCTAAAATTATATCTGATTTGCTAGTTTTATACTTAAACTATATTCTTAGTATTCTAAAAGAGTTCAAGAAAATAACTGACTACAGAATATCAAGACATGGATGTGAAGGAATTGCCAAAGATAGTATGTGAATCCATTGACAAGAAGACAAATGTTTCATTGTGCTGGATGATGTGTGGACGCCAGCCGTTGTTGGAAAATAGAGTTTTTGGCAGTAACATCCAAAGGTATATATCCTGAAGAGTTAGTAGCACTGGCACGTGGATAGAGGCGTATCCAGGATTTTGACATGTTGAGTGTACTATTATGATATATATATATTTCGCGCTGGAGGCATTGAGATCGATTGAACCATTGATTGTATGTTATATCATCCAGTATTTCTAGTTTTAATATGCACATTTGGTTTAATTATATAAATAAATTACAGTGCTAAAAAAATTTAGGAATTTTCAATGTTGACAAACTTGAAAATTTTGAAAGATTAAAACTATATATATAAAGTGCTACCAATCATCACTTAGAGAGGTGTTACCTAATTTTAGAAAGAAAAATACAACAAGATAGATGCAAGATTCAAATTTCTAAACTCACCTAGAAAGGTGCACCAGATCATCATTGCATTATTTCATACGTCTAGTGTGGTTCACACATTTATATTTAAATATTTTTTTAAAAATATATCACTACTATATATCATTTCAGGAGGGCAACATGGGTTCACGTGAACCCGGTGACCCCCTCCTGCATACGCCTGTCATGGGAACACACAAGACAAAGCGAGTGGAAAGTTGACTATGGAACTTCAAAGAGCTCGAGTTTTATGCCTCTGTTGAGGTTGTCAAAGGTAAGAGACAAGTGTACTTGTCGTCAACTTGGATAAAATTTAGGGACTCCGCCATTGTTCTCCTAGGAAGCTGATTATGAGTTTGACAGATGGTATCTATCTGGCTTCCTGTGATGCTCAAACTCCCCAAATATATTGTTTCACTCATGTCAGATCTTCCAAAAATGTACTATGTGAAATCCAACACGGAAGGGACAACATTTTTGAAGAGTTTGTGTTGGAGAAAGAGTACAGAGAAATCTGGAAATAATAAAAAAAGAGAAGGAAAACTGCGACTACTTTTAATTTCTGATTAATTGGAAGTTGCAGAATAACAAAATATGCCCACATGATATATAGGCTAAGAGATAAATAACTAATCGACCCACTATGACACTTATTAGCAACACTAATAGAACTTGAGTAAATATAGGAAACTACTTAACAAAGACCAAAAGACTAGTTCTACTAAACTACCCATGTCCCAATTCATTCAATCGTTTTGAATCACTCTTTAACCGTTCGAACAACATAGATGGCTTTTGTACATGCACTAATACATATCAGCGAATACTCATCTTTCAATATTCTAATTGATTGATGATAAGGAGGTATACTTGTATTCAACCACCGTTCAATTGTATCCTTAGTTGAATTTTGCAAGTGCTGCATATAAAGAAGGTATAAGATGAAGGGAAACAACTACTAAATTACGAAAAAACAAACAAGAAACAATGTTTTGACAAGTTGTAAAATAATAAAGCTTCTTAACAAAGGCATGATTTTACAACAAGAAATCACAGTGAAAGACCATCTGATATATATTGGTCATCAATCACCTAAAACATACAGAAAAAGGACAGGCAATTCGGCTCTAGGCGCACAATATACTTGAGCATGAGCATGGCTGCAACAATTAGCTAAGAAAGAATTCCATCCACTCTATCTGTGCTTTTGCTGCAATTTGAAATCAACATGGAGCAATTAAGCAAAAGCAAGCATCAAATTAGAAAAAGGAACAAGAAGATTATACATATTATACATATTTCTATCAAGTTAGATGCAGGTAGATACTCAAAATCAGCACAGAGGAGATTGTTTCTACTTACTTAGATAGTGATGAGGTCTATACGATCGTTCTCTTCATTCTCTTTGACTTTTTGCTTAAACATTCACAGCTGAAGCCTCCAGAGATTTGTTCTCGCACCTAATCAACTTAATCTGTTTCAGTGTTGGAATATCTGCAAAGCTAAGGGTATCTCCTCGAGCTTGTCACACCATTTTATAACAAGTGTATCAAGCAGGGGAAAGGATTCCTCTGAGGCATCCCACCTTGAGATACCTAAGAGCCTCACTTTCAAGAACTTAAGTTTATGGAACGTGATATCTCCAAGGCACCACTCTTCTGATTGAGGAAAATACAGATCTTGTAATTGGAGATACTCTAGGCTTGATAGTCCCGCAATGAAGGAAATCAAGTTTTCTATACGACTCCCACTTAGTATCAGTTTGTTTAAATTTGAAGGCAATTGTAACCCAGTACAATGTGGGGCCACTCAAAGGAAAGGCGAAGTTTTTGAAGCTGGGTAAGATTCTTCTGTGAGACAAAAAGACTCTGCAGAATAATTATCACCCCAAAGTTGATGTGAAGTTGTTGAAGATTAGAACACCTCCTTGATAACACATCCACCCTATCAATTGGAAATCTAACAATATTCTTTAATATCCTCAAATTTTCCAACTTAGAGGATCCTTCAAAGAGCCCCTGCTTATCCTCTTCAAAATCAACGATACTATATTTGTCCGTTCAGCTTCAACGATCTCAACATGCCTTAATTATCCCGTTTCCCGAAAAGATGCTTGTAACAATACTATATTTGTCCCAACATTATTCACTATTAAAGTTTCAAGATAGGGCAGATGTTATTGTGGATAAAAAATGAAATTATTTGCCCAAACTGCGAGGTACTTCAGGTGATTTAGTGGTTTCAATGTAGCCGACGACAAATAATGCACTTCATGGGAACTCAAATCCAAGACCTTAAGAAGTCGCAATTTGTGAATCTGACGGAAGAAAATCCCATCAATAGATTCTTTGTAATTTATCGTTATCAGTGACCTCAATTGTTGGTGGAAAGGCCTCTGTGTTTTGGAGCCCATAGATGTAAACTTGGAAGAAGCTCACTTGACTTTCCTTCCAATCACAAGGTTGAAATTGGCTACAATTTCCCTTCACAACCTGTTATAAACTTTTTTTCTTTACTATTCTCCAAGCAAAAGTGAAGCACTACATCACGAAAGTGACAATATTTGACTTTTCCATTATATTCTCTCTTTAAAACCATTAGCACGTTACTGTGGATGAGATCCATCAAGTAACCTTCAGCTGCCTCTTCCATCAATCTCCCAGATTCAATGTTTTGCACAAATCTAGCAGCAATCCATAAACTTATCAATTTAGACACATGAATTTGTGTGTCCTCCGAAAACATCCCCATATAAAGAAGGCAAGGCTTTAAACATTCGGGTAAGTTATCAAAACTCAACTGCATAGTCACCCGACTGTAATCTTCCAACTCACGATCAAGATAGTCAAACAAAGCATTTTTCACCTCATTCTACCAAGATTCTTTCATTTTCCTATTTTCACTCCATAAACTTATACTGATCTAACTCAAATGGAGAGTTTACTGTTAGTTTAAGTTACATTGATCCAATCATATACTACTCAACTTAGGAGAGATAATACAAATTATCAAAACTAGTGTTTTAATACATAGTGACTTGTATTAATTTCATCCAATATGGAGGAAGGTCTAAGCCAGCACATGGAGCTAATACTTCACTCAAATAATCCAAAATAATAAAATTCAGGGCTCATTTTATACATCTATATTCATGCATCTCGAATAGTTAATCAATGGGATTGGAGAACTATTCATGCAATACACATGTACAATGGTCGATTATTCACTCTATAAACTTATACAGACCTAACTCAGATGAAGAGTCGATTGTTAGTTTAAGTCAAGTGAAAATCACTCTAGTTTGATCCAGTAATATATTACTCAGTTTAGGAGAGCTAATTATATAGATTATCAGAACTAGCGATTAAATACATAGTGACTCGTATTAATTTCATCTGATATGGAGGAAGGTCTAAGCCAACACATGAAGCTAATACTTCACTACAATTCAATCTTGTCAATCAAGGTAAGGACCCTTGTAGCCAAAATGACCAAAAACTAATATAACGATTCAAAAAATATTTCTTACTAGGTCGTTCTTTTGAATCTACCAAATATTTCTTACCCCTATATTTAATGTATATAGCTACAGTTTATTTTTTTAAAGCTATATGGATATAATTATATATTAATTAGCAAACTTAATTATACGTGAATTGTCACCTTTTTTAAAAAAAAATTATATGTATTTAAATAAATATTAAATAAGAAGATATTATTACACACCTAATAAATGTCATAAGCACGTTTTATGGTGCTTTGTTCCCCATGTATCAATGTCTCTTTTTATCCCCCCCCCCCCCTACCAAAATTTCCTTCTAATTCAAGATCCTTTATATGGTTGTAGGAACGATTTTTGTGATTCATCTTCATTGGATATATTTTTCTAATTACATTTTTTTTTCTCGAAGTTTATATTTGTATACATCTATGTGTTTAGTCGGTATTCATAGGGTTTTGTTTGAAGAAGTTATTTTCACCAGCATTCAAATATACAGTTTAATTCTGTTAAAAATCTCTTTGATACAAATGAGGTAATACGTGAATATATTTCATTCTCTTGATTACACACATATAATTGTATTTGAATGTTGAATACAGTGAAATACATATTCGACTACAAATTCAAAAAATGTAAACTAATTTAAATAGTACAGAAATGTTTGAAATTCACATAAAAAATGTATTAGTTATATATTCGCCACATGCATTGAAATTATGAACAGAGAGAAAAGGATGAACAAAAAATAAAAAAAGAGAAGAAAGAGAGAGGGAGAAAGAGAAAAACGGAAAAAAAAGAGAAAAAGGAAAACAGATTAAAAAAAGAGAGAGAGAAAAACGAAAAAAAAAAGAGAAGAAGAAGAAGAAGAAGGGGAGAGAGAAAGCCACGAATGTTAAAAGGGAAAATTTCATATATGGCAAACTTATTTTTCAAAATAACACTCTATGGGTATAATTTATATAATTACATTCCATGGTATAGTTTAGTTTGCTATTAAGCATTTATTTTGTATAGGGCTAACCCATCGGTGACCCCCTAAACTTGGCACGATTTTTCACTTAGACACCTTAACTAGGTTTTGTTCATTTTAGACACCTCATGTCACGCCCAACTGTGTCAATTTGACACTTTCTGCTGAGATGACATAGCAAGTGTGATACACTCACTAGACGCGCGTGAGAGCCTCATTTTACCAAATTTTAATTTTTTTTTTCTTCTTCTTCTTCCCCATTTTTTGGCTACCATTTTCCAAGCTTAAACTCTTTCCATGGTGAAATAAATTTGACGATGTCACAAACAAAAAATGAATTCTAGCGCCCATAAATTTTAAGTTTAAATACTTTCACTTATTTTGTTGTCCTTCTTCCTCCTCAAAATAATTTGAGAAAATCAACATAAATTTCAAGAAGAAAAAAACACTCAGAAATGGCAAGAAATCATATTTTCAATTATCAAATCCTACATTCACAACAAACAATTTTAGCGTTCCAATCCATTTGTATGCCTTCTCACATCATAATCACAGAAAAAGTCCAAATCAAATAGATAAGCTATATAATTTTTAGTAGAAAGTTTGGGACTCCATATTTATGTACCAAAGAACCAA
>JAJOOR010013473.1:0-26357 GCA_036250505.1 Solanum acaule | reverse complement strand
TTGTTGTAACTTGTAATTTGGAACTCTAATACTTGATAGCAAATATGAGAATTATATATATTATGATATAATATGAAAATTTAGAATTGAAATATATGTATTATGATATAATATGAGACTTAAATGGAATAAAAAATTGTGACTTAAGATTGAGACTTGAGAGGCTATAAAAAATAGATGAGAGAATATATGATTTTGTAAGAAATAATAAGGGATAGAGGGGTATTTATAATATTAAAAGTGGGTTAAAATGTATTTATGAAAACTTGAGGGTTTAAATTAAAGTATTAAAAGTGGGGGTGGTAGGGGGTGTTGGGGAAGGGAAAAAAAGGTGAATAAATCCGTTGGGGGGGCCCACTAGCCGTTGCCCCAACGGATATAGTTTTTTTAAAAAAAATTATTAGGGGATCCCGCGAACCGGCCGGTTCATCCGGGCCCAAAGGGTGAACTGGCCCCTAACAGGTCCCCTATCCCGAACCCCTCCCAACCCGCGAAAATGTACGAGACCGGGTCTGGTGAGCCGGTTCTCAAACCGGTCGCGGGCCGGGCCGGGCCGACCCAGTCCCCCTGCCAGGCCTACCTGTGACAATGTACTTTTTCCTTTCAAGTTGAATTTTCACCAACATAGGAGAAAATGAAATGAAAACCAGAAGAGCCAACAACTGAATCATGCCCAAAATTGATTCAATTAAATCCAACACTATAATTCTTCTATCCCTTCAATTATTATTTGCACCGCCTTTTTTCCACCATACAACTTATTAGTGATATGGTTTGCTTTGGGTCTAGACCCGCAAGGCTTTAAAACGCGTCACTAGATTAGTGTCATGAGGTCCGCTAACTTTTATACCTTATAACTCTCATGTGTTTTGTCGATGTGGAGTTCTTATACTAAGTTGGGAAGTGACATAAACCACCTCTTATATATATATATATAATTCTACGTTGCCTTTTCCAACCAAACAATGGTTTGTCCCGCTAGTGATATTTTTTGTTTCGCCTTAGACCCACCCAACTTTAAAACGTGCCACTAAATTGTAAGATCTGCGTACTTATCATGTGTTTTTGTCGATGTGGACTTCTTATCCTAAGGAGATGTGTCACAAACACCCCCTCTTATGGACTCAACGTCCTCGCTGAGGTTTGCCCCACCATTGTGATTTTCCTCACCACTTGAGATTTGTCAAGACCTAGCAAAGATGTTTTCCTCACCTTATTGGAATTTGGCTAAACTCAGGTTAACTTGAGCTTGCATCGACACAGTTAACACAAAAGTTACTCTAATATCATCTGTAATTGCCTAACCCACTAGTGATATTGTTCTATCTGGGCATAGACCTGCACAACTTTTAAAGGCATCATTAAAGTACAAGGTCTACTTACTTATATATACTTAACATCTCTCCTGATTTTCCAAAGCAAATTAAATCATTTTTTTACTTTTAAAACCAAGTGTGAGATGAATTCTTTATTACTATAAAAAAAAAGACTAGAAATCCTTTTATTCCATATTGGAGTAGAAATCCTTTTATTCCATATTTTGATCTAATAAGTGATGTAGGAAAAAATCATTTGAACAAGCGATTCAAAATAAAAGAAATATGGTCCTGATAGTTGGTCATACGAACCTGGACTCTATATAAAATAGAACAGCTTGTTTGCAAAATAGAAAATTTGCACATTTTGGTCTAGACTTACATTGGACAATAGGCCTCCACCGCTAGAGCCCATCCAAATCAAAATGAATAACTAATTCAAACATAAAGACCCTGTATACTGTTTTCTCTCCAACTTAACAACTACAATTGAAATCAAATAAAAGACCCTGCATACTATTTTTTAACCAACAATAGACTGCATATAAAGTAAATAACAATTCAAATTGCTATTTTGTTTCCAAGGAAACAAAACTTGAACTTTTTCACATTCATTGAAGTTTCTGATCATGGAGTTTCCTTCTCTTCCTCTTTCTTCTTCTTCTCCTTCATCATCATCATCTTCATCTTCTTCTTCTCCTTCATCATCATCATCTTCATCTTCTTCTTCGTCCTCCCCATCCTCCTCTAGTTCATCATGATATCCTCCATAATGTTGCTGCCAGTAGAACAAATTTAATTGCCTACTAAACTGATAATTCTCACATGTCACTCCCAAATGCAAGCATTTACAATTGACACAGAAAAATCCCCAACACTCAGGACATACCCTAATCGGATATTCCCTTAGATCATCAACCAGTGTACCCATACAATCCATAAAGGGGCAATCAATAACTATTGGCGAAGCCAGAACTTCCATTAGTCGAATGGCATCTCTTACTCGCATAAGGAAATCAACCGGCATTATTGCATCGATATCTAAAATTCCAATGCAATCAGAAGCAAGACACTTCATATAAATCATCTCATGGATATCCTTATTAATTTTTTTGCCTATATAATTTTGTATGCATTCTTCACAATAACGATGATTGCAATTGGTGCCCCGCATCATTGTGTTTGGCAGAGGAAACACATTTTTACAAATTTCACAAAAAGTACATGAAGATTCCCCCTTTTTAGAAGTACTTTTCTTTAGGTTAAGTGAATTTGGAATAACGGAATACTCAATTTCCAGAGGTTTTTACCAACACCGTGATTAGAGCTTGATTCCAAGTTCTTACCTGAATGAAACTGAGTTGAGTAGAAAAGAATTTGTTGCAGATCGATATCATTATCTCCGCTCTCGTAACCGTTTTTATCTTCGGTGATAGCGATGAAAGAAGAATTCAGCAAGGTGGGATTAACTTCGATTTCGCTGGAGTTCAAGATTTGCAAATCTTTGGATTCCATTTCAACTTGATTCTGCCATCAATGAGACTCTATATTTATTTCCCAATATATGCATATATGTTTTATATATATACTGGTTTTTTCATGTTCTTGTATTTATTTTACTTTTTAGTGTTTAGAATTAATTTGGATTATACCAAATTTGAAATAAATTAATGCAATATGTGCAATTTGGTAAGACGTGTCGGCCAAGTGAAACAGCCAATAAGACCATGCCATGCATTGAAAGTGATACAATGTGTCTAATCAAATCAAAGACGTAGGAAAACACGCCTCATGTACAGCTGATGTGTTTGAACCATTAAAAAACAAAAACTAAAATTTGATTGGTCAAAACAAATCACCCTAATCACAATACTTCCCACTCAATAGAACAACATGTTCAAACCAATCAAATATCATCATCCCAACTTCAGCCTAATCGATAAAAAAAATGGTCTTCGTCACATTTGTTACTTCCCAGCACAAGTGACATGTTTCATCAAATCAAATATTCGCATATCAACCAAAATACGGTTAAAAAAAGTTGTCCTGATCATATATGTTCAACCTTAGAAGAGGTGGCATATTCTAGTTAATCAAATATCGTCATGAGAGTTTCAATTTGATTGGTCGAGAAGAGTGTCATCTCTTCCATCTTGACACAAGGACATGCTTGAGCTAATCAATATCATCATGTCGAATTTAATATAGTTAAAAAGAGTTTGTCCTTGTCACAATTCTTCCAACCTACAACTATAATAAGGATTTTCATAATTTAACAAGGCAAAGGATTCTCATGGATTAAATGTTATAAGTTCCTTATAAAGATCAAGAACGAAGGCAAACTAAATATCTAGGCATTCAAAACAAATCTAATGAAAGCATATCAAATACCAGGGTGTTAAAAAATCATATTCACGTATTTTTGTCCATCAAAGTATTTTTGATGAATCAAGTTCAAATCCAACACAAATTCTAAATTAAAAACAAATATCCTTAAATTTATATTCCAAGAGAATGATAAGAGGACTATTAGAGACTATAACACCAATTATTCTAAAATACATTACCATAAATATTTCTCATTCTTATTATTTACTTAGCATGAACTTTATTGTCTACCGCTCGTTCCTTTTTCACCAAGTATGAAGACTATTATGTTCTCATACTTTATCTTAAGTAACTCCGTTGACTTGAGAAAGGAACATTCCCAATAGAAAAAGGAAAGGTAAAAACAAAACCACAACTACCATATGCGTTGTTAGAAAAATAGATGAAAAATGTCATGACCCCGAGCCTACACCCTGGACATGGCCAGCACTCAACAACCATTTCTGGTCCTAAGCGAACCCTCATCCTGGCTGATTACAAGCGGAAGACTAACTCAAGCATACAAAGCTTAAAAAACTAAAATGATTAACTCTGGATAAAATAGTATATTCAACTTGCCAGAAATAGGCAACTCAAGTCTTTAAAACATTTAACAAAATAAATGAAACAGACTTCTCAAACTCTACTATATATCTATGAAGTCTCTAAAATGACAAAGATGGAAGTCGAGACAATACCCACGATATCCTGACAAAACTGAAAAAAATAATGACATCCTCCGGAAGTAAAGAGGCTCACCATAGCTAACTCGAACTGCATGTGGTATCAATGAAGCGCCTATTGATGATCCTGAATACTTGTAACTGCATCATGAAATGATGCAAGCCAAATGGCTCAGTACATGGAATGTAAGAGCATGTAAGGGGAATTCTAAAGCATAACATAAGCTTGAACTTGATAAAAAGGAAACATACTTACCTCTTCTCAACTCACTAAACTAAACTCAACTCAACTCAAAGATATGATACTCAACTCAAAGGTATGATACTCAACTCAAAGATATGATACTCAACTTAAATGTATGATACTCAACTCAAAGGTATGATACTGAACTCAAAGATATGATACTGAACTCAAAGATATGATACCCAACTCAAAGGTATGATACTCAACTCAAAGGTATGATACTCAACTCAAGGGTACTCAACTCAAGCTACTCAACTCAAGATACGCAACTCAAGACACTCAACTCTGGATAATCAACTCAAGATAAAGCAACTATAAAAGATGCAATATATGAAAAGCTTTTAAAAAATTAAATAACAACTCGATGTATTGAAGAATACAATAACAACTCAATTTGTATATAAGAAAATATAATATAACTCTGTGGGAGATTCTCTAATCAACAACCATAGCTATGAGCTATGTAATGATATAGTGTCTCGCCCGTGCTGCCAGAACTGTCCTATACTTTGTCGGTATATAGATTCTCTCAACTAAGTGGATCCACTAAGCTATGCTTAAAATCATTAAGGAATCATCTAAAAAGTATAACCCTTTCTACCCACGTTGGCTACATGGTTTATGGAGACTTGAGTTAGTTGAACTCATCCCCATATCGGTGCTCAATACTACTCCCAAAATTATACTCATCTCATAAGTTTAAAAACATAACTCTTTATGTGGTTTGAGATTATTACTCAAAATCCTTCTCTAAAAAGAGATGTTACTCAAACTGCTCAAAACTCTTTTGGAAATCTCAGTTTCCTCCTCTTTTAAATGTGAAAAACATTTACTCTTGGGACTACTTAGTTCCCATATATCATTTTAAAGAAAATGAACTCGACTCTACTCTTTCTCTACTCAAGTGCTCAAGTCTTAAAACAAGTTTAGAAAAATTTATAAAAGACTTCTCAGAATAAAGTTCATGCCGAATTATGGACGTGAACGACTCAATTCGAGGTTTTCAATAACCATACATAGAACTCAATACTCAGAACTCAACAACTCCAGAATTCAAGGACTACTCATCTCAAGAAGGCTCAACTCATAAGGTTCATGCGGAATTATGGGTATGAACAACTCAACTCGAGGACTTCATGGGTAACATGTAATAGTCCCATGATTAGGAATATAATCTCAAAAGGGTTAGGAACTCAATACTCAAGACTTAGAACTTGAAGAAACTACTGCTCTCAAAGATGCTCAATTTATGAAGTTCATGCAGAATTTATGGGGATGAACGACTCGACTCGAGGGTCTACATAACAATATGGAACTTGTGTATACGAATCTTCTTGAAATCAAAGGATTCACAATTGAACTCAAAGGCTTTCTTAAACTCTACTCTTAACTCTCTCCTTGAATTTGAATTTGAATTTTGAATTCAAGAGTTATGGTTCATGATATTAAGGATCTTGTGATGATAATGTAGACTCATGAATACATTCTCTTCATTCTCATACTCACTTGCTCGAGTCTTGAAACAAGTTACTAGAAATTGTAGTAGACTCCTCAAAAAACTCAAAGGGACTTTCTCAAAATGTTCGGAAGAACTTTCAAGACCTATCTCTTCACTCTACCTTGAATTTGAATTATGAATTCAAGGTTATGATTCATGTTTTGAATGATTTATAGGTGTTTAGAAGTAGTTTAGAGTGTTTAGAATCGATAGGGCTTGAAGGTACCCTTTTAAAGAACTCAAACGGGAGAAACGACAGAGAAGGGGTAGGGGCAGGTGACCCTGGCGCACTGAGTGGCGTAGGGTGCCAACCCTCTACCTACAGAGGTGTGGTTGGGGTGCTCTGGCTGGCGTAGGGCGCCATGCCCCAACCCAGAAATCCCTGACGACTTTCTTTTCTCGTTTTCTCACCCTAGGTCGCCTAGATTCGAACGATTTCTTCCCCAATCACTTGGATTCGATTACTCAACATAATTATACACTTATCTACTCAATAAATCCCTTAAAACACTTACTTTCATCTCAAGAAATTATCAAAAACCCAACAAACCAAGATTTAGAATGAACTTCAAGAACACTTATCAAGAACTTAAATCTTTCAATCTTTATGGACAAATTCCAATATTAAAATCATGTTTGGCATGTGGATGAACAAACTCAATACTATAGAAACTTACATACCTCTTATGGATCAAACCCTTGGCGAAAATCTGCAACAAAACTCAAGAATCTCGATGAACGCCTTGATCCTCTCCTCGTTTCTCCTATTTTCTCTTCTTGAACTCTCAACTAAAACCCTAGGCATATATTAGGATTATAAAACTGAACCTAATCAGCTTAGACCCCTAAAACCTTACTAAAAATGAATTAAATCAGATTGGATAAGGAAAAGACCAAAATACCCCTCACTATTTTCGGGTAACTTTCCTTAATTGGACAACTTAACTTCAAAAGGGCCTATCTCACTCATCTAACCTTGAAACTTAGCAAACTTGACAACGTTGGAAAGATAATTCAAAGACCTTTCATTTCATATCTTGTGGGCCACCTAAATCATCTTGTGCTAAAAGTTATGGTCGTTTGAAGTTGATAAAAAACTTAGAAGAACTTAGGAATGACTTGAATGATCTCTCTTTAGTTCTTTTTGGAACTCAAGGTGCTACATCTAGTGACCTTAACACTCAAGAAATTTTAAATTCCTCGATAAAATCCTACTCACAACGAAGGATGGTTCGAGTCTTGGTACAAAATTTTATGGGGTGTTACAAAAAATATATCAAGAAAAGGGGGAAATAATGAAGTGAACAAAAAAGGAGTTATGCTACAGATTTATAAGCAAAGAACAGTTAATAATGATCACTCAAATAATCATTTTATTTAAGAGAAAAAATATACAAACTTCTAAGAAGTAAATAAACTTTAAAAGGAATAATAATATTCTGAACTAATTGCAATATGTGAAGCCTTGAAATCGATCATCACAAGCACAAGGTGCATGCATGAAAAAAAACTTGAGCGACCATAATGGGGTCTTAGTTAAGTTGAAGGATAAATATGTGAGAGTTGTGGTCCATTCCACAGCGGTAGCTAAAATCATGTCCACACCTGCCATAGATTCAAAATTCTCAACTGGATATTCAATAAATACTATGTATATTGTTAGTTCAATGTGTATATTGTTTCTTGCCTTATTTCCCAAAACCATTAGCGCAACTCTATTGGAGTATCAATTCTTTGTTACTATCTTCATTATATTATAACACAAAAAGAACAATTTGACATTTCAACTATAGTTATTACTTTACTTTCAAGTTATCATGTGGAAACATGTTATGAATCAACTACTCCCTACATTCAGTTTTTGCTTGTCCTCCGTGTAAAATGATAAATATATACACTTTTCAACATACATTAAGAGAAAAACATATACATTTTTCATTGTTTACCGCATCAATTGTCCAGTCAGTTTGGTCTCTATGTAATAAGAATTTGAGAAGAAGATGAGAAGATTCAAGCTATTTTCCATATGTTTCCACTTTTTGATGTTTTAGTTTATATCATTTTTGTTGGTCTGAATTGTAGGCCTTGTAGTGTTGAGAAGAAGTTGGGCCTATTTGGCCAATGTACTCCATAAGAAATTCATTACATATCTATAAATATTAACGGTTAATAAACACTAAAACTTCAAATCTCCGATCCTAATTTTATTATTGCAACAACTTAAAAAAAATTATTACTAACGACGATTCAATGAGAGAAAGATTAACGAATGAGAAAAATACCAGCAAGTTAGTTGCAAGCAGCCAACACTCTTTTCAACATAACACTTGCACTTTGTACATCTCCTCCATTTCTTGTTCTTAGCAATTCCCATCAGCATCACATCTCCCTTCCCTCTATTGTTTGATCTTCCCAAATGCTGAAAATCCTTACACTCCAATCCATCATACCACGAGACATTACACTGAGCACAAAACAATCGACGACAATTAGGACACTCAGAGTCAATCACATTGTCACTCACTCCCATCATCAACCAACATAGTTGAACAGTCCTGATAAGGACAATACAACATCATCGAACTCAAAAAGAGAGCATTATTTTCCAATTGATCCAACATTTCCTTAGGAACAACTTCTCTCCAGAACTTTGGATTAATTATGTCCTTACAAGCTTATCTTACAGTACTAGATTTGTCAGACATAGAAAACCTTGTAGCTTTTTCAAGCAGCATTGGCATGTTGAAAGGTTTGGTGATGTTAGATGTATCGTGGTGCTTAAAACTTGGAAGCTTGCCAGAAGATATAGGTGATTTAGAGAACTTGGTGAAACTTGATGCCACAAGCTGGTGAACATCTTTGGCTAATTCTTTCTTCGCTTCCTCAACATGTGCTACACTACCCATGGATAGTCTGCTAAGGAATTCAGCCACTATATTGGCCTTACCCGGATGATAGAGCACATTCATTTCATAGTCTTTGAGGAATTCAAGCCATCTCCGCTGACGAAGATTCAGCTCTTTCTAGGTGAACACATACTGGAGGCTCTTAAGATCTTTGAACACATCAACATGAACACTGTAACATCCCACCTTAGAAAGAGCTAAATTTAGAAAGAAAAAATTTGGAAAGAGTCAAATTTGAAAATTTTCAAGTTATGCTTAAGTTATGAGTTTTTGGTCAACTTCCAACGACCATAACTTTTAGTACAGGATGAGTTAGGTGGCCCATAAGATATCAAATGAAAGTTCTTCGAATGCTCTTTCCAACGCCACTGAGTTTGCTAATTTTTGAGTTTGGATGAGGGAGATATGATCATTTGAAAATTTGCCTGTCCAAGTTAAGGAAAGTTACCCAAATTTAAGAGGGGTATTTTGGTCTTTTCCTTACCCCATCAACTTAAAACAAATTTTGGTATTATTTAGGGGTCTAAGATGATTTGGTTCAGTTTTGCAAATCCTAATTTATGCTAGGGTTTTGAGAGAAGTTCAAGAACATGAGAAAAGGAGAAAAAGTCAAGGCGTTCTCCAAGTTTTCTTCCAAATCAAAGGTTGTTCTGCCAAGGGTTTAATCCCTAATATGTATGTGAGTTCTCATAGTGTTAGATTCGTTCACCCATACGCCAATCATGTTATTTTCAGCGTAATTTTGTTCTCAAAAGTTGAAGCATTTGAGTTCTTGATAAGTGTTCGTGAAGTATTGTTTCCGTTCTTGAATTAGGATGGGTTTGATGAGTTCTTGAGGTAATTGATTCGAGTTTAAGAGTTGTACTTGTATTGGGCAATTGAATCTAAGGAAACTTGAGGAAATCAATTGATTAAAAGTGATTTAGGATCAGAAAACAAGTAGAAAAATACGACAGAACGTTCTGGGGAAAGGGTAGTGCGGCGCGCCAGCAGTGCGCCTAATCAGATACCCAGTAAATGGAGGTTTGGCGCGGCGCGCCAGTAGTGCACCAAATCAGACCCCCAGTAAATTGAGGTTTGGTGCGGCGCGCCAGCAGTGCGCCCAATCAGACCCCCAGTAAATAGAGGGTGGGGTGGCGCGCCAGTAGTGCACCCAATCAAACGCCCAGTAAATGGAGGCCTGGGGCGGCGTGCCAACAGTGCGCCAGGGTCGTCTGCCCCCACCTTTTTTCCATCATTTGCTCCATTTAAGTCCTTTTAAGGTATACCTTTGCTCCCTACTGATTCTAATCACCCAAAACTACATCTAAACATCAAAAGATCATTCATAACATGAATCATGATCTTAAATTTTGTCACGACTCAAGGGTACACCCTAGATGTAACATGGCATACAAGACCCCGAGAGGCCTCATACAATCCACTTAGCTTTCATAACATAAGAAAATAGAAATGAGCGGGAATTTAAAACATTTTCAACCACATCTAAGTCTTTATAAAACGAAGCGGAAGTCTATTACACTTGTCTCAAACCATCTAGAACATGAATATCCTTGGGACACAGCCCATACAGTAGTTCAAAACATAAAATGAAAGACATAAGGAAATGGTGGTCAAATCCTCGAATGCTATGAGGTCTCACTAATCTTCAAATCTTGCTCTACTATGATTCTAGCCACGGGGATGAGAGTCAATATCGTTGGACCCTACATTTGGATAAGAAATGTAGGCAAGAGTATGTGTTAGTACAAACATGTACTGAATATGATAGCTTGCATAAACATCAACATAGGCATAACATAAGCATTAGTCAACATAAGACATAAACCATAAGCATAAGAGATAACAACATAAGTCATAAGCATAATCAATGCACATAAATCATCCTAGTGTAAGAGGAATACTTCTCAGGTGACCTCAACTTATCCTTAGTCAAGACTTGGGTCATCCACCTTGTCACGACCCGAGCCTACACCCTGGACGTGGCCGGCACTCAAGAACCATTGTTGGTCCCCAAGCAAACACTCATCATGGTTGACTACAAGAGGAAGACTAACTTAAACATGCAAAAGCTTAAAAACTAAATAAAATTCATGAAACTCAAATACAAAGCTTTAACTCAAATGATTTACTCTAAATATAAATAGAATATTCAGCTAGCCAACAATAGGCAACTCAAGTCTTTAAAACATTTAATAAGATAATAGAAATAGACTTCTCAAACTCTATTGTCTATCTATGAAGCCTCTAACTGACAAAGATGGAAGTCGGGACAAGACCAACGACATCCTAACAACTGATATAACTGAAAGTACAAATGGAACCCTCCGGAAGTAAGGAGGCTCACCATAGCTAACTCGAACTCCATGTAGTATCAACGAAGCTCCCATTGAAGACCCTGAATACCTGTATCTGCTTCATGAAACGATGCAAGCCAAATGGCTCAGTACGTGGAATGTACGAACATGTAAGGGGAATTCTAAAGCATAACATAAGCTTGAACTTGATAAAAAAAGGAAACATACTTACCTCTTCTCAACTCACTAAACTAACTCAACTCGGGAATAAGATACTCAACTCAAAGATAAAATATTCAACTTAATGAAATAAGGCTCAACTCAATAATAAGATATTCAACTCAGCGAAATAAGGTTCAACTCAATAATAAGACACTCGACTCTTGGTACTCAACTCTGGATACTAAACTTTGGATACTCAACTCAATATAAAGCAACAATAAGAGATGCAATAAATGGAAAGCTTTCCAAACCGTAGAAAGAAACTCAATGTATTTAAGAATACAATCTACTCAGTTTGTATGCAAGAATACAATATAAACTTTGTTTGTATATGAAAATACAAGTAAACTTTGTGTATATAAACATACAAATATCTCTGTGGGAGTTTCTCTAACCGACAACCATCACTTATGAGCTATGTGATGATACAACGTTTTGTCTCACGCTGCCAGTGCCGTCCTATACCTTGCCAGGGGTATAGAACCTAACTACTAAGTGGATCCGCTAGTCTATGCTAAAAAACACTAAGGAATCATCTAAAAAGTATGACCCTTTTCTACCCACGTTGGTAACATGGTTTATGGGGGCTGTGAGTTGTCTGAACTCTCCCATATATCGGTGCTCAATACTACTCCCAAAATATAACTAACCCATATGTTTAAAAACATAACTCTTTCTGTGATTTGAGATAATTGCTCAAAAATCTTTCTCTTAAAAGAGATGGTACTCAAACTGCTCAAAACTCTTTTGGAAATCTCAGTTTCCTCTCATCTTAAATGTGAAAACATTTACTCATAGGAATACTTAGTTCCCATAGATCATTTTAAAGAAAATGAACTCAACGCTGCTCTTTCTCAAAAACATTTAAAAAATCATATTATAATATGATCATTGATGACTCGGGAAGTCATACTGCATAAACATTGATGGTATATCTAGATACCATACTGCTCATACATTAATGGCATACTTGATTGTCATACTAATCATTTTTTAGAAAACTCTTATCTCAAAAGTCATCTTTACTTTCTCAAAACTCAGTTTAAGAACTCAAATGTTGGCATAAAAAGATTTTTAAAATTTATAACTCAAATCATAGGGTTCATGTGGAATTATGAACATGAACGACTCAACTTAGGGATCGTAATAGAAATAAAGAACCTCAGTACTCAGAACTCAAGACTCAATGATACTACTCATCTCTAGATTGCTCGACTCATAGGGTTCATGCGGAATTATGGGCATGAACAACTTAACTCAAGGGCTTCATGGGTAACATGTAGTAGTCCCATCAGTAGGAATATAATCTCAAAAGGATTAGGAACTCAATGCTCAAAGACTTAGAACAAGAAGATGCTACTCCTCTCGAAGATACTCAATGTATGGAGTTCATGCGGAATTTATGAGCATGAACAACTCAACTCAAGGGTCTAAAGAATATTATAGAACTCATGTATACGACTCTTCTCATTCTCATACTTACTTCCTCAAAACTCAGTTTAAAATTCAAGTATTAGCTTTGAAAAACTTCTCAAGATTTATAACTCAAAATAGGGTTCATGCTGAATTATAGACATGAACAAGTCAACTCAAGGATCTCAATAAAAATATAGAAACTCAATACTTAGGAATAGAATTTTTAAAAGAATCGGTAATTCAAGAACTCAAAATCAACTTAGCTCAAGAATACTAAAATCTAGGGGTAGAATCCTAGATTTCTCTTTTACTCATTTGAAAGTAGATGTAGGGCGTGAGGACGAACTAGTCGAACACCATGATAGCCTTACATACTTGAAAAAAACAAGGTTCTTCAAGAATCTTGAAGAAGAACTTGATTAGAAGCCTTGAAACCCTAACTTGAAGGTAAACAATCAAGAAAACCTTTCTTGAGATTCTTGAATTAGTTTCTTGAAATCTCTATGGCCAAGATTTATGATTTTCATTAGCAATTCATAATTGTATGGAGGAACTTGAGTTGGAAAGAATGGAACTCTTGGAGAAAAATTTACCTTGAAGAAGAATCTTGAAAAAAGATTGAAATAATCTTGAATGGAGTCTTCTGCTTTGATTTTTCTTTAGGGTTTTGCCCTAAGGTTTGAGAGAGAAGAGAATGATGGACTAAATGATGAAAATCTGATTATTTCTTTTAGCCTTTTATTAGACATGAAATTCGTTTAGGATTTTCTTGGAGGTAAAAAAACAAAACAACACTTTTTAATGTTTTCCCATCGTCTAATTCGTAACAACACTGTATAGGTTACTAAAATAGTCATAACTTTTTACTCAGAAATTGGATTGACGCGAAATTGGTGGCGTTGGAAATTAGATTCAAATATATTTAATTTCATAGATTATGGCTCACGTAACTCTTTATATTGTTAGATAGATGGTCTTTTGAATTTGACCCAAGTAGAATCCTACATCAAATCTTAATCGATAAGGAAACTTCAAGAACACTTATCAAGAACTCATCAAGAAATTAAATTGTTCAATATTTATGGATAGATTCGCAAAAGAAACTCATGATTGGTGTGTGGGTGAATGAGCCCAACACTATGGAAGCTTACATACCTGAAAGAACTACGTTCTTGGTGAAATCTTGAATTTCTTGAACGAACGCTTGAAACTTTGAACTTTTTCTCCTTTTGAATCTTCTCTCTAAAACCTAAATGCTTTTTGGGTGAATGAAACTAATATTAATCAGTTTAGACTCCTAAAACCTTACTAAAAACTCTTAAATCCGATTGGGTAAGGAAAAGACCAAAATGTCAATCATATTTTTGGGTAACTTTCCTTAATTGGACAGCCCGACTTCAAACGGGAATATCTCCCTCATACGAGCTCGAAATTTAGCAAACTTGGCGGCGTTGGAAAGATAATTCAAAGACCTTTCATTTTCCATCTCATGGAACACCTAACTCATCCTGTACAGAGAGTTATGCTCATTTGAAGTTGACCCAAAACTTAAAGGAACGTAGGAATGACTTGAATGAATTATCTTTAGTTCTTCTTGGAACTCATGGTGCTACATCTAGTGACCGTAACACTCAAGAAATTTTAAATTCCTCGGTAAAATCCTACTCACAATGAAGGATGGTTCGAGTCTTAGTTCAAAAAAAAATTTGGGGTGTTACAATATCTCCTCCTTGGGATCATTCGTCCTTGAATGACGGCTGGATTGGGTATGGAACGGAGTTACTCTCATCATCTCTGCCATACCAACTAAAATTTGCCTGCATTACTATTCAGAACCAACTAAGGGCTCTCATTTAGCTATTTCTCGTAGCAAAACCTCATCCTCCTCTTCCTCCTCATTTATAACCTTAGATGGAATTATCACACATCATTATCACGATAAGATCATTAACCTTCTCTTTCTAACATCACTTCATTACTAAAAAGACCTCTGAAAAGATATCTCTCATACTCTTTGGAACCTATTACTAGCTTATCCTCGAACACTTGACTTGATTTATCATCTTGCCATCTCCCCCTTAGGTCTAAAGCTAACACTCAAAAGTTATTGACTTATTCCAACATCTCTAACTGGTCTACATCCTCTTTTACTCTAACACTCGGGAGAGGCTTATCTCATGACTACCGAACTCTCCATAAGCAGGTAATAAGACTTCTTTCTAAGGTGTTTCTGTTAACCTCTTCGGATTACATACCCTCTAGATACACCTCGTAATCCTCTTTTTACTCTTGTGACTTTGCCACACTTCACTGCCCTTATAAAGAGGTTTAGGGTATCTCACTTGTACCACTCATATTTATTGCAGCTAATCACCTCAATTCCTCTCCTACTCTATGTCAGGTCTTCTAGTTCAAATCTCAAGACAACATCATCACCCTCATGTTTCCATTCTTTGGATCATGACACTCATCTCAAATTCAAGCTTAATGTTCATTACTAAACCCAAATATCAATACGATTGCTCGCCTACTATAATATACCTTATTACTTGATCAGTTCTATAACCTTATGAACATCATGACCCTCTCAAACACATCATAAGCCTAGCTTAGATCTATCACTTTATGAATACTTTTGCTCTTCTATTCAACACTTACACTTGGTCATTACCTACACAATGACACTTCATCATAAACTCCTTTCTAGTTAAAATATACTCTAACTCATCCTAACTAGTAACTCTTCTTTTTCCTTCTATCAAGAACTCTCTACAACATTACTATTCCTTTTTCTACTCATAAAGGAACTCATCACTTATAACCGACTGGGTACACGATTGCAATAACATAATCTTCCCCATCACTATCCTTTTCCTTAGATTACTGAACCTCTACATATTTTCCTCTAACTCTGGCTCTTTCACTATTACTTTCATCTGCAATAACTCTGGCTCTTTCCTTAAATTGCTCAATATTTATGGATAGATTCGCAAAAGAAACTCATGATTGGCGTGTGGGTGAACGAACCCAACACTATGGAAGCTTACATACCTCAAAGAACTAGGTTCTTGGCAAAATCTTGAATTTCTTGAACGAACGCTTGAAACTTTGAACTTTTTCTCCTTTTGAATCTTCTCTCTAAACCCTAAACGCTTTTTGGATGAATGAAACTAATTGTAATCAGTTTAGACTCCTAAAACCTTACTAAAAACTCTTAAATCCGATTAGGTAAGGAAAAGATCAAAATATCCCTCATATTTTTGGGTAACTTTCCTTAATTGGACAACCCGACTTCAAACGGGCATATCTCCCTCATACGAGCTCAAAATTTAGAAAACTTAGCAGCGTTGGAAATATAATTCAAAGAGATTTCATTTTCCATCTCATGGCACACCTAACTCATCATGTACTGAAAGTTATGGTCATTTGGAAGTTGACCCAAAACTTAAAGGAACCTAGGAATGACTTGAATGAATTCTCTTTAGTTCTTCTTGGAATTCAAGGTGCTACATCTAGTGACCTTAACACTCAAGAAATTTTTAATTCCTCAGTAAAATCCTACTCACAATGAAGGATGATTCGAGTCTTAGTTTGAAAAAATTTATGCGGTGTTACACACCATACATATCATGGAAGGCAACTCAAGCAACAATTCATCATAACAAGTAAATTTCATCTTAAAACATACTTACGATACTTCCTTGAAGTAACCTTGTTTCATCATAACTATGCTACTTTAATTGAAGGATAGTCAAATCCTTAGCTATTTCTACTATTCATGGAAGAGTGCTACTTTACTAATACAAGCTAAGTCATTTTCCATGAATGGTTACTATTTACCAATTCAATGCTACCAAGGAAAAGCACCTCATTATGCTAGTCCAAGCTATCATGAAAAACACCTTATTATGCAAGTCCAAGCTATCCAAGGAAGGGTACTATTTCTCAATCCAAGCTACCAAGGAAATGGTTTGGCCTTACTAAGTCGAGCTAACATGCAAAGCACCTTATTGTGCTTAGTTCAAGCTAACCATTGGAAGGGTACCATTGCTAAATCCAAGCTATCCATGAGTTCTACTAACCCAAGCTACCATGAATGGTCTTGTATTACAAAGTCAAGCTATCCATGAAGGGATCTCATATTACCACTTCAAGTTATCATGAAGAAGCATCTATTTATGCTAATCCAAGCTAAGTCTTATCTATCATAGTTCATTGATTCATTTTAGGTGAGCAAGCCTTTCAACCTAGAATCATTCTATGCGAGAAAACATTTCATATTCATACATTCAAACATTCATAGAGTAAATCGTGTGGGTAAATCATTCCACAACAATTCTATCTACTAATCGACATTCATCATATGAGCTTTACTCTCAAAGCCCTACTAATCATAATTCATCATACATGCTTTAGTCTCAAGACAATTCTAATCTCAAAGCCTACAAGTCATAATCCATCAAGTATACTTTAATCTCAATCAATTCATGTCTATGTGCTTTACTCTCAAGAAATTCATGTCTATATTCTTCAATCTCAAGCGATCTATAATGTATCTCATCAATCCTAGAAGAATACACCTAAATCCTCATTTTCCCCTTTCATGGCATTAAACCGATTTACATCAATTTCATCTTTCTAGACATGGTTAGGCATGGGTACATGTAAATTCATCCTAAAACATTTAATTCTATCAATTCAATCATAAACAATCATAATCCACTCATTTGGATCAAAACCCATAACATTGGAAGAAACCCCAACTAGAATTGGGGAATTCTTCTTCTAAATTGGGGAAATCATAGGGGATCCATGGATGAAAAGATTCCATGGATGAAAAGCCATCATACCTTGTTAACAAAGCCTACAAATTCTTGAGGATTGGAGACTTGAGCTTGATCCTAGCTCCAACTCTTTCTTCTTCTTCAATATCTAGAGAGCGACATATTTGAGAGAAGAACTTGGATTTTCTTTTGAGGATTTGGAAATAATGACTTGAATGGTGAGTTTAAAGGGTTAAAATCACTTATATAGGTGTACTATGCTTGGGTAAAATGACCTAGCTTTATTCTAATTAAATCCGGAAAGATCCTTTTAACCCTCCACTTAACAATGGACTGCTCACTTTCACGAGGGGATCCACGAGCCGTGGTCCCCATCGTGGTCATGGACCAGTGGCTAGGCCACCTTCCCCTTAACTCCTAAAAACTAAGTCACATTCACGACCACTCCCACTGCCCATCAAGGCCTTCACTAGCCGTCTAGTGGCTCGCGGGAGGGTCTTCATTTTTGGGTAGCTTGGAGGAGTTACCGCCTCACCACCACGAGTGGAACCACAATCCGGGTGACCACCACGAGCTGTGTAGGCTGTCGTGGGAGGTGATCAGCCTTAGGTTGTCTACTGCCTAAAGTCTACGGGCACAACCACGACTTGTGGGGACATCCATGAAGGGTGCCAAGGCTCAAATCTCTAGCTCATGCCTTAGCACTTAGCACTTAGCACTTAGCCCTTAGCTTAGACCACTAGATTTCCGAGGTGTTACATTATCTCCCCCTTGGGAACATTCGTCTCTTGAATGGAATTCTAGGCACTCTTAAAGGAAACAACTCAAGGCTAGCAGCCCATCATGCATGTAACTCATCTAAATGCACACAACAAAGGAGGAAACATCAACTCCAAGCTAAACATACTCAATGCATTATATGGGAGGTAGGAACTACATCTAACAACCCAATATGCAGGAAGTTTCAATGTTTCTCATGTTCAAGGAGGAACTATCATCTCCAAGCTAAAAGCATGCTCAAAACAATCTCATGGAGCCTATATGCAATCTATACTCAAAACATATATCCAAGGAGGAATTCTAGACTCCAAGCTAAGGCATGTTCATCAATTCATCTCATGAAGTCTATAGGCAACTCATACTAATGCACTACAACATGAGGAAAATCAATCATATAAGCTCATTTTCTTTCAAAACACAAGTTTTTCATGAACATGCATAACATAAGGAAATCATGGGAATCTCTAAAACACACATGACATCACAACAAATCATAACATAAGCAAACCATGAGGAGCTCTTTATCTCAAGCTAAGGGAGGAGTAGAAGGAAAAAGATTAGGATACTCGGCCTCCCAAGTAGAATCCTCAACTAAAAGATTCCTCCATAACACTTTCACGGAAGCAACTTCCTTGTTCCTCAACTTCTTAACTTACTGGTCTAAAATTTCAACCGGTACTTCCTCATAAGAAATATTCTCATTAACTCCCAAACCTTCTAAGGGAACTATAAATGTCGAATCTCCAACACACTTCTTTAACATAGAGACATGGAAAACCGGATGCACCAATGCCAACTCTTTAGGCACCTCGAGCTCATAAGCAACCTTACCAATATGTCTCAAAATCTAATATGGGACAACAAAGCGGGGACTAGGCTTCTCTTACTTCCCAAACCTCATTACACCCCTCATGGGTGAGATTCCCAAGTAAACCTGAATCATGAACATTAGGAACACACAATGACCTTGCTATCTAAGCACACCATCTCCCCCTTGGGAGAAAGCCTCAACGAACTTTCTAAGTACCGGTTCTTTTAATTCAACTAAGATCGGATCAAGACATTACTTAGCTTTCACATCCGTCACAAAAGACAATTCTAAACCATGGTGAACTATAACACCACCCTTGGAGGAGTCTACTAACTTAACATATCAAGGTATTATCTAAACACCCTATTCATCAAATTCTTACATGTCGTCGAGGCATCAGTCAAACCAAACGACATCCCCAAAACTCATAATGACCATATCATGTTCTACAATCAATAGAAGCATACTAAGAGTGCAGCCTATCCCTACCAAGGATTTCATCAAGACCTAGCATATCAAGTTCTATCAAGTCACATAGCAATAATTGGCATCACAAAAGACAAGGTAGCATCGGGATCCAATAAAGCATAAACATCAAGTTGGAAAACATTTAACATACCAGTAACCACATATGGAGGACACTCTTGTTCACCTCGAGCCTAAAGAGCATAGAACCTATTTTGCTTTGCAGCATTTGCACCTGAACCACTAGGAGGAGCTTGCTTGCCCTCTCTTCTCTTAGCCTTAATCATTGGACAATCCCTCATTTTGTGACTACTTTCACCACAACTGAAGCAACCCTCTATGCTGGCTAGACACCTACCCTCATGCCTCTTTCCACACCCAGCACAAGTAGGCAATAGGGATCCACTACTAATTCCTGACGGTTTAGGGTTAGACACCCTATCTTCGTCATACCTAGGAGCATTGGAGGAACCTTACCCGGAAAACCCTTGTCTATACCTAGGACAACCATGTCCATCGGACCTTGCATGAGAGAAATTACCATCATCAATTCTAGACCTCGTTTTATCCCTAGATCTCCCTTTAAGTTTCTCCTCTTCAATCTGTTGGGCATGAGTCATAAGACAAAGGATGAGCATGCAAACTCTTCACACCAAAAGTTTTCTCACTCATTTCTTCCACTAAAAACTCTTCCATAACAATGAAAAGGGTCGTTACACTTAAGCACATTATTATCTAACATAAAATTGACAATAAAAGAAGACACTCAAAAAGATTTATAGTGACATTTAAACTTATCAAGAGAGTAATTAGTAGTACTTATTATAGTAAGAAGTACTCATGAGGTGAAAAGGTGGAGGGGAAGGGAGAGGGTAAGGAGGAGCATATTTGGGAAGAAGAGGAGGGGAGGATTATTCTGTTAAACAAAAAAGTAGTATTAGTTAAAAATAAATGTAAAAGATTATATTTTTAAAAAAAACATGTGTCGGTAACTAATTTGTAAACTTATTATGTCATTTGTTAATGATGCTTACACATAAGGTCTGCTGAATTCGGATGTTCACGAGACACACTTATATCAAGTCAAAATATTTCTATGACGCATTAATAAAATTAAAGTGTCTATCTAATTTTTATTTACAACTTAGAAGGTCATTTAGGTATTTCACCAAAATAAACTAACAAATAGTTAAACACCCGAATCCAAAATCATCTAACTAGAAGCCAATCTTATGCAATTTTCTCATCACTAAGCTTGCCCATGTGAGCTAGGTTTGTAGTTACACTAATAATTTCAATTTGTAATATCTATAGATTCTATCCACACCAATGCTAAAGGCCAATATTAAAATGATGTTTGACTAAGTTTACAAATTAGTTAAATTAATTTATAGATATTTTAAGATTTATTTATATATGTTTGATGAATATAAAAATACTTATGAGTGAAATTTTGTAAGTCGAAGGTTGCATGGTTCACCAATTTTTTCCAAGCCTAAAGGTTTTTTCTTTAAAGTTGACGTGTTTGACCAAGCTTCTAGGAGAAGATAACAATATTTTAAGTTTGAAAAATACTTTAGACCATAATTTTTTGGTCATAATGGCCCAAATATGACAACATTGACTGTTCACACTAGGCGAAATGGTCTGATGGACCCTTATACTTGTATGAGTTAGTACTTTTTACTTAACTCTTTGCCAATTGAACCCCTGAACCCATTGAAACTTGGTATTTTAAAGGAAAAAACTACATAAATGGGCCCTAAAACTCAAAATAATTACATGTTCATAAATCCAAAGTAATTCAAGAAATACTCAATCTCTCAAAAAGTTACAACCCATACCCCACATTCATTAAGGCTAAGAATTTTTGCTTAACTAAAACTAAATCTGTATCATATACTGTATTGGTATCATTAAGGTTGATAATTTTACTTAATTGATACTAAATCAGTATATATATATACTACATTGGCATCATTAAAGTTTCTTGTTCAGAAATAACTCATTAGTCAATGATACTATACTTGTGTATAGATATACTTTTATAGTATCATTGACTAATGAGTAATTTCTAAACAAGAAACATTAATGATACCAATACAATACATATATACTGATTTAGTACAGTTAAGCGAAATTATCAGCCTTAATGATACCAATACAGTATATGATACTGATTTAGTATCAGATAAGATAAATTAGTTAAGGGTATATAGTGTAATTATTTGATGGGGGTATGAATATAAAGGGGTATATGTTTGTAATTACTTTACCTTTATGGGGTATTTGCTTAGTTTCCTCTTATAACTAAGCAAATGCTCCGTGGAAAACTGTTGGCTCTTAGTATATATACTAGAAAAGGGGAAACATGTGCTCTGCATGGGCCCAATCACCATTATTTTAAATTTATAATATTTATTTGTGGTACTTTTAATTTTTAAAAATTCAATGACATATGTTTTTTTCCTACGACTAATATTAATGATCTAACGTTAACATTAGAAATAAAAGGTGATTTAAAGATAAAAAGATGGAGAAATAAAATAATCAAACGTATTAGTTAGTTAATAGCAATAAAATATGATGGAATTTTAGACAATTAAATCAAAAAATTTAATTTAAAATATCGTTGGTATTTACTAGTACTTATTTGGTATGTTTTTTTATAGTAAAAAATTACTTGTGTAAATAAGGTTTTCTTAAATAGTAGGGAAAATGCATAAGTACCCCCACCCCACAAATCTATGCCCGAAATCCCAGAGACACACTTATATTATACTAAGGTCCCGTTACTCCCTCAAACTTATTTTATAAATAATTTTCTACTCCTTTTCGGCCTACGTGGCACTATCAACCAGATAGCTTGAAAAAATTGTCAACACGCGCTAGCCCAGAAGATAGTGCCACGTAGGCCGAAAAGGGGTAGAAAATTATTTATAAAATAAGTTTGGGGGTAATAGGACCTTAGTATAGTATAAGTGTGTCTCTGAGATTTCGGGGATAGGTAGGGGGGTACTTGTGCATTTTGATGATGATGATAATAAATATATTTTTAACTACATAAATATTTTTGATGACATTTAAAAATCAAAAATATTTTTCTGTACGATAGAAGATGGAATAACTGAAATATGAATACAAAATATTCCTTTTTTAATTAACACCAAATTAAATACAATGATGAAACATACATTTTAATTAATGAGAACACATAGAAAAAAAGAAGAGGATTGAACTGGGGCCACCAAAAAGCTACAAATGAGTAAATTGGCTGAATTAAAAACAGAAATAAAAAAGTGATATTCGATCCTAGGACCATGCACATGAAATATTATATTGTAACCAATAAGCCAAGCAACTAAGGGTCTGTTTGGATTAGCTTTTGGCTTATGACTTATAAGCCAAAAGCCATAAGTTAGGATTTCTAAGTGCCCGTTTGGATTGACTTATTTTAGGTGTTTTTAAGCCAAAATATATTTTTAAGCAGTTTTGAAGTGTGTGGGTAAAGTTAAAAAGTGCTTATAAGCACTTATTTTAAAGCCAAAATAACAAAAATAAGCCAAAAGCCATAAGTTAGAATAAGTCATAAGCCAAAAGCCAATCCAAACAGGCCCTAGCTTATGGCTTTTGGCTTATTTTTGTTACTTTGGCTTTAAAATAAGTGCTTATAAGCACTTTTTAACTTTATCCAAACACTTCAAAACTGCTTTAAAGCTATTTTGGCTTAAAAGCACCTAAAATAAGTCAATCCAAATGGGTAAATATGAGGGGAAGCACATAGTTGAAGCTGCCATGTTGATGGCCAACTATGTGCTTATTCACTTTTCGTCAGGGGGGAATTTATGTACAAAATTTGGGTCACCAGAACCCGTGGTCGTCCGACTAAACTCGATATATTACTTCTATAATTATTGAAGAGTATGTTAAATTAAAATTTGTGGAATTCGTTCACAAGTTGACTGGATGGTTCACTGGTATTACTGTGAGATTTCAACACGGAGGTCGCTAGTTCGATCCCAGGCAGCCCCCAATTCACTTCAACTTATTTTTATTAACTTTAAAACACGTTTTTCATTATTAAAAAAAAAAACTAAATTCATGTTTTTCATTAAAAAAAAAGAAAGGAAAAAACTAAATTTTGGAAGTTCTAAAAGTTAAAAGACTTCAAAAGTTTCCTTTCCCCATCCACTTTTCAAGTTCCAAGTTTCAACAATATATTTCTTCTCTCTTCAAATTTGTGTTTTATTTTCCAAGCTTCAAGTCTCCAACTTCAAGTTAAGAATATAGAGAAATCATCATCGTCAAAGTTTAAGGTAATTTTCGTTTATGATTTCTCTTTTTAATAAACAAACTAACAAAATAAAAAAATAAAAATATATATTGCTTTAATTTTAGGGTTTTCATATAAAAAAATCTTATCATTACTTAAAATATGAAATCATCAATAGCTAAAGAATTGATTATCTCAAACTTACATATTTTACGGATATAACTTGTAAGGAATGTGTTTTATATTATATTATCAATTTTGAAAGGTGTGATTTCTTCTTCTTTTTTTAAATGTGAAAGGGGTGTGATTCAATTTAGTTTTTTAATGTGAAAGGGGTGTGATTCCTCTATTTTAGTTAGATTTGCAAGGATTGTGATTCCTCTATATTATTTGAACTTGCAAGGGTGTGATTCCCTTATTTTGTATTGTGAAAGATATGTGATTCTCTTATTTTATTTTAAATTTGTGACTAAGTTGAATAGTTATTTGAATTTGTAAGAACATTTATCCTTGAATATTTAAATGGATAATTTTTTTATTAAGCAACCACGTTTTAGTAGCGGTCCATCTGTTAGTTCACATGTAGCTCCAGAAGCTCAAAGAGAGACAATTACACCTTCTTCTTCAAATGTTGACTGCATTCTTGGGGTTGGATCTCTCAAACGGGATCCCGGAGAAAGAAAACATATCTTTGAATATGATTCTAATATTCAAGATGTTGTGAGGAGACATTATATTTTGATGGGGCCTTATCAATCAAAACTTCGTGTATATCCTAAAACAACATTTGGGACTAGGAATCGACAATTTAATCCTGAGTGGTTTAATGCTCCAAATTATGCTTGGTTGGAATATAGCATAGACGATGATGCTATATTTTGTTTGTGTTGTTATCTCTTCAAAAATGAATTTGAAAGTCGTGGCAATGCGGAAAAATCATTTACACAAGATGGTTTTAAGAATTGGAACCATGGTCCGGAAAGAATTTGATTGCATGTTGGTGAGGTGAATAGTATTCATAACAAATGTATGAATAGGATACTTGATTTTGCGAATCAACGTCAATCAATTCAATCTTCTCTTCACAAGCAAAGTGAAAAAACAAAAAGTGATTATCGAATTCGTTTAAATACCTCAATCGATGTGGTAAGGTTTCTCCTAAGAAATGGATTGCCATATCGTGGTCATGATGAGAGTGAAGATTCCGATTACAAAGGTCTTTTTCTTGAACTTTTGAAATTTCATGGGATTAGTCGTCCGGATGTGGAAAAGGTGATATTACAACATGCTCCAAAAAATGATATGATGGTTTGTGCAACAATTCAAAAAGATATTGTGGATGCTTGTACTAAAGAAACAATTAAAGCTATCATCAAAGGCTTGGATGGCGATTATTTTGGAATACTAGTTGATGAGTCAGAGGACATTTCACATAAAGAGCAAATGGCATTAGTTTTACGATATGTTAACAAAAACGGAGAGTTGATAGAAAGCTTTTTGGGTATTGTTCATGTGGGTGATACATCCGCAAGATCATTGCAAAAAGTAATTTACTCTTTACTTTTGGATCACTCGTTATACCTATCAAGACTCCATGGACAAGGTTATGATGGAGCTAGTAATATATAAGGAGAAAAAAATGGCTTAAAGTCTTTGATTTTGCAAGATGTTCCGTCTGCATATTATATTCATTGATTTGCTCACCAATTGCAATTGACACTCGTGGCTCTTTCTAAAAAACATTCGGATGTGAAAATTTTCTTTTATGTTGTCACTAATGTTTTGAATACTATTGGGACATCTTTTAAATACAGGGTCTTACTTCGACAACACCAAGTTGAGAAGTTGGAAGAATTGCTTAAATCTGAAGAAATTCTTATCGGACAAGGATTAAATCAAGAATGTGGCCTCCAACGACCGGGTGATACTCGTTGGGGATCCCATTTCAAGACCTTGGAAAATTTCATGATTATATATTCTTCAATTGCTAATGTGCTTAAAGATATGAAAGAAGATTCTCCACATGATCTTGATAAACTTGCAACAGGTAACCTTTTAGATAAAATTCAAGAATTTGAATTTAACTTTGTGTTGCATTTGATGTTCAAGATGTTGCTTCTTACAAATAAATTGAACAAAGCTTTACAAAAGAAAGATCAAGATATTGTCAATGCTATGAGATTGCTTAATCTTTTATAGAGAAGATTACAAACAATGAGAGAGAGTGGTTTGGAGTCTTTGATGGATGAGGTTTCTTCATTTTGTGCTAAACATGATATTTTGGTTCCCGTAATG
>JAJOOR010013472.1:0-32776 GCA_036250505.1 Solanum acaule | reverse complement strand
ACCGGACCGGATCAACCGGATAAAAAACCGGGTTCCGTTTCGGTACCGGTTCCGGTACCTATAAGACCGGTTCCTTACCGGTTCAACCGGTACCGGTCTTACCGGTACGGGAACCGGACCGGACCGGATAAAAACCGGTCCGTTTGCCACCCTTACTTTGGAAAGTAACAACTTATTGAAAAAGTCACAACTCTTTAAAAAAGTCAAAACTCATAAAAAAATCACAACTCTTTGGAAAAAGTCACAACTTATCGGAAAAGTCACAACTCATGCAAAAAATCACAACATAAGTTAGGGATATTATAGTAATTTAACATTCAAGTTGCTTATGATATGTCAGCAGGGTTAGCTTGGGGTCACTTGTGATCCTAGGTCCTGTGTCCACGCCCTGTGGGTAGCTTCGCAGCGTGACATTCCGCTAAACTTCAAACTCACTCAACGACAATAAATCACACAAAAAAAAATTGAATGCAAGAGGAAGAAGAGTAGAAGATTTTAAAAAAAAATTGTGGTTGAAAAATGAGAGGAAACCCCTCTATTTATATTCAACAAAGGATAGTATGAACAAGTGTTTTTTTGTGTCTTATCTGAAAATTCATGACCTTTTCGAGAAGTTACAATCCTTTGGAAAGTCACAACTTATTGAAAAAGTCACAACTCTTTGAAAAAGTCAAAACTCATAAAAAAATACAACCCTTTGAAAAAAGTCACAACTTATCGGAAAAGTCACAACTCATGGAAAAAATCACAACCTAAGTTAGGGATATTATAGTAATTTAACATTCAAGTTAGGAGTTCATGATTTTAAGGTAATATAGATATAGATAGATAGATGAAGTTAATTTGGGATCAAATTAGCATTTTCAAAATTTTCTAATCTTTTATAAAATATAAAAAAAACACTATTTTTTCAACCACTTTAATTATATCCAAACCATTTTTAAAAAAAAATAATCTCTCCTCTTCTTCTTCTTCTTCTTCTTCTTTCCTTAGAAAATTGGACTATCAACAAATATTCTCCTCATTTTCTTCTTCCTCATTTCCGTCCGTCACTCTCATTCGAAACTAAAGGTCGTGTTCAACTTAAAGCTAAGTTATTTTTTTGAAATATTTTATAATTTTTGAACAACACACTCTTGATACTAATTTCTTTTCTTGGGTTAATGAACAAGAAATCGTTCTATAGATGTGAAAATTGAATAATGGTGTAATGATTCTTATTATTTATTATTTTTGAAAGAAAATCAACAAATCCAAGAAAAATCTAATTTTGAGGAAATGTATATATATTGTTGTTGTTCAGTAAAAAATCATTTTTTTTTCTTTTACCATTTTGTTCATATAATTGTAGAAATATAGTCTTGTTTAGTTGTCCAACATATATTTCATTCGTATGATGCAACATATTAGTTATATGTTGGTACATATTTCAGCATAGTTGTCATATGTTGGAACATGTCACCTATGTGTTAAAGCAACAAAATGATCATCTGTAGTAACAGGTTACCGATATATTGAAATAGAAGATTCATCTGTGAAACAAAAGATTCATCTGTGAAATAGAAGATTCATTTGTGTCAACAAAATGTTCATATGTGTCAACATAAGTATAAATTGCTACCCTTATTATTTTATAATTAGTTGTAAACTGTCAACCTTTTTTTATTTACATTGTAGATAAAATGTCACAAGAAGCTTCATGTGTGGCAAGAGCTCAATCTTTTGTTGGTGCTGCTTCCTCTTCTAACATCAAATGTTCTTCTTGTCAATGCGAAGGATGTGAGCAGCAACATGATTATTTTATTAGTCATATTAAAGAACTCACTAATATTTTTAAGGAAATGACATATAATATTGATGTCCATACATCCAAGAATATTTCACAGCCTTTGAAATGTAGGAGGTTGAAAAAATCAATTTCCCGATCACTATTTATAATTAGTAAAAGAAAAAAAATCAATGTCTGTACGTATCACCCATTCGTAGTCAAACATGTTATTGGTATTGCCCAACAAACAAGCAATAGTTTGTACGTATCACATTCTTTTTTGTGTCCTACCACTGTCGAAGTGTGATGTTATTAGCAGTTAGTTTATTATATTTTCTAATTGATTATTTACCATGCAGATATTGTGAACTTTTTGTTGTTGCGTATATTGAGTTTTTGAATGATGGACTACAAATACCATCTTATGAAATTATTTTTCAATACCTTCGCATGAGATATGATTCACTCATACGGAATTATGGGATTCTAAAGACTCAAAGTGGCACGTTAGTAACAATGAAGATGCACAGAATCCTAGACCTTAAAAATGCAAAGTTCATATCTCCATATGAAAATGTTGTGATTACCACCATTGATTAGATTTAGTTTTGATGGTTATGTATACCATTTTGAATTACCTTTTTGTTGATAAGTTGTAAAAAATAATTGGTGAAGTGTTCATTTTTTTGATATATTAATGATTATTATTATATGTCAATCATGTAGGAAAAGAGGAAATGTGATATCTGTGGCAATATATATAACTTTCATTGTAAAAAAATCACACAACAGAAAGGTGATATGTGGCAACATATAAAGCCTATGTTGTAAATAAGATCACAGAATTATCTGCATGTACCCCAACAAAAAGGATATATGTGGCAACATATGTCACTTTAAATTGTCAATGTTGCAACATTATATTGTCAAAATTCAAAAAAATATAAAAAAGGTTGAAAATAACTGCCATTTTCTCTCTCTCCTCTATAAAAGGTCGTTTCATATTCTAAATTTAATTTTCGTTTTGTATTTCCTTCTTTCCTCCCATCTCTCTTATTTCTCCATTATTCTTCTTCACAAATCCAGTTATTATTGGGTTATTTTTTACAACATAAATGTAATATGTTAAAGTTTTCTCTTTCTGTACAATAGTTCCAGCGCATCGTCGTTGTCCTCATTCCTAATTTATCGTCGATATCTTCTCAAGTAAAACTTAATTAGGATTTTCAAATATTTGTTGGTATTAATCACTTATTTGTTTGTAGGGTTGGTTTGGTTGGTTGTTATTCCTTTTGAAATATTATATAGTTTCAAAAGGCTTCAATTTGTAGTTGGTTGATTAGGATTTATGTAGGGTTTTGTGGTTTGTTGGTTAGTTCATGTGTGGTATTGAATCGTATTAGTAGATGTGTTGTTGTTTGGGTTGTTCTGTGTTGTGTTATTTTGTGTTTGGCTGTTCTTATTTTTGTTAAGAAATATTTGATTTTGTGGTTACAAATACAAATATAATGTCTGCTGTCAAAAGAAAAACTGAAGTTACAACTGACACAAAGATCAAGAAGAAACCTAGGGTTAAAACTGGTAGGAAGAAGAAGGAAAATTTCAGTTCCACTCTTTTAGAAGAGCTTGCATCTGAAGCAGTATCTTCTTCTCAAGTAGAATAAGGAGTTTCTTCTTCTCAAGTAGACCAGGATTTTCTCAAGAAAATCTTGAAATTATTCATGAAGTTGATGTAGAGGAAAAAGGGCAAGAAAAAAATGAGGACGATTACAATAGAAAAGATACAAATGAAATTGATGATGATGAAGAAAGAGAAGACGAAAAAGATGAAGTTGAGGAAGAAGAAGGGAAAAAAAAGAAGTTGAGGAAGAAGAAAAAGGGGAAAAAATGAAGTTGAGGAAGAAGAAGGGAAAAAAAAAAGAAAATGAGAAAGAAGAAGAAGGAAAAAAAGAAGTTGAGGATGAAGTAGGAAAAAATAAAGAAGTTGAGGAAGAGAAGACGAAACAAAGAAGTTGAGGAAGAAGAAAAAAATGAAGTTGAGGATGATGGGATCAAAGCTGTCAATGCACACTTTTCATGTGCATTTCCAGCCTAATGCTACTGGTGATAGAATTATAAGGTCAGCCCTGGAAAAATCTTTCGACTCCTTCAGGAAGATACTCTGGGAGAATGATTTGAAAGATTTTATTAGGAGTTTCTATTTTGGGCAATATCTTGATTGACCTATGAATAATAATGCACATTTTCAAAAGAGCATTGTCTATGAACTTCTGAAAAGAAGGCTCATTTTTTAGAATAATGAAAAGAAGGATGATGGTTGATTAATTATTGTGGCATACCACTCTTCTTTGGCAAAAAAGAGTTTATCATAGTGGGTTAAAATGGCATTTTCCTTCTGAGCCAATCCCTATTTTCGCAGCCAAAAAACAACTACGGAGACGAAATAAAGGAGAAGCACAAACAATTAAGGAACAGTCAACTGAGGAGCAGGACTTGGTGTCCTTTGTTGGCCCAAGCTTCAAAAATCTCAATTTGATAGCTTTGTTGAATGACAAAGATACAGCAAAGAATCACAAGGAGTCATTGTGCTTACTTTGGGTTGTATATAATGTACCTATATCCAAAGATGTCAACAACAACATACCCCTTAATTGGGTGAAGTTATCCGAGGATATTGAGGATTTCTACAATTATCCTTGGGGTCATGACAACTACGAATTATAACTGTCAAATACTTGTTGGCTCCTTTATCTCCAAAGACCAATAACTTATTTGGCTTTCCTTGGGCTTTCATGGTAAACATAAATGTTATTAATATTTTTATATTTTATTGAATAATTCAACATTTGATTTGTGACATGTTTTCCTTGGGCATTTGAAGTCATTCCCCATTTGAGGCATCAAGTAACTACAAAAAAAAAGAGATTTCATCCCCAAGGATATTGAGATGGTTGACAACAAAAAATGTCAAAAATCCTCTAGATCTTTTTAACTCTCCTGATGATGCAATAAGTTGTTATATTACAAATTTTAAATTATGTCATATGTGTCTAATGTTGTTACAGATGAGGCATGTGTTGCTAAAGATGAGTCATTTGTTGCTACAGATGCCCCATATGATGCAACCTATCACCCATCTGTAGTTATATGTGACCCAAATGTTGCGATATATGACTCATAAGTTGCTAAAGATGATGCATTTGTTGCAACATGTGACACAAATGTTGCTGCAAATGACCCATATATTGGTACATATGAGTTATATGTTGCTACATATGATGCATCTATTGCAACATATGACTCAAATGTTGCTACAGATGCCCCATATATTGCAACATATGACTCATCTGTTACAACATATGACATAAATATTCCTACATGTGACTCATTTTTATAATTTTAGGTCGTGCATCTATGGCTTGTCCCAATATAAAATGAATTGCAAATGCCATTTCTGATTATTCTAGGGTTGGTTGAAACCTTATTTGATCCTATAGTTGATAGAACTAAAAGGGAATTGATTGGAGCAACAATCATCAAAAGGGCAAGAGTTGATAATCAGTTAGTTGTTTTTAATGAGGATATGGTTGATGTAGATGTAAGGGCTGGTGTTAATATTGGTGTTGGTGCGGGTGTTGATGTTGGTGATGGTATTTGTGTTGGTTGCTGGTGTTGGTGGACAAAGTGTTGGGGCTACCTCTTGTAGTAGATGCTCTGGCTTTTTATGTGAGAAGTGCAATAAATATGATGACGACTCCATCATGTATCTTCAAACATTGAGTGACGTTGTGAATGAATTTAAATACAAGTGGGGGTCAGGGCCATTTCATGAAACAAGGTTCGGGATCCATATACTCCACAGGCCAAGAGGAGAAAACAATCTTTTATCAAGACAATACACAATTTGAAGAAAAAAATATTTGGAGAATTGCCAATGGCCATAGAAGGGAAGATGGAGCTCAAGTTGGTAAATATTTATAAGATGGTTCATGTAACTAAAAATGTCATTTTGTTGGAACTGAGTAAAGGATTTGCGCACAATACAACATGCATTATTTTTGTGGAAATGATTTCAGGTCCATGACAAGCATGGACATTTGGTGGGAAAATTAGGTAATTTTTCTCTACAAATCTTCAATTTATAATGTTTGTTTGTTTTATCTTTTCAATCATTACTCTTCTTTACTCTTTAATTTTAACTTTTATTTCAGTATATTGATGAAATTCTTAGATTCATGTGGGAGATGAATTTGAGATTCCATTAGCACAATGATTTCACGGATAGAATCATGGATCTCAACTTCTATACCAACTTCAAAAAAGGGTACGACAGTGTTAGCAATGAGACAACAACACTTGGCGGTAGAATCTTAAAGCAGTTACTTAATGAGTTTGTATGGGATGACGGTATGATTAACTACGTTAAGGGCATTAGACCATATCCTGTAGGCATGGATTGGATTGGTGCAAAAAGGATTATTGCAGTCATGAACATGAACAATATTTATTTTGCGACTCTTGAAATCCTCTTGCACGAGGGTCGCATGAATGTTTATGACTGCAACCTGTTGAGTCTAGAACATGACAAGTTTTTGACATTCATACAACTTGTGTTCGAGTTGCTGCCAAGCTTATTGAGGCAAAGTGGAATAATGAAGCATTTCCCAGAAAAGTTCATCAATGAACCATGGGAATTTAAAGGTCAATTGGAACCCATGGTAAAATATAACACCAGTTTCGCGTGCGGTTCATACTCGCTTGCATTTATTGAGCATTTAATAACCGGCACACCAATTCAACCTACCAACACCAAGTTGTGTCACAATACAGTTGGTCGGATGCAATGGATTTGGGCTGCTGGGATAGTATCCAGGAGCTTGGAGCCTTAACAATGTGTTTGTAATTAATGATAATATTTTATTTTATCTGTTGTTACATATTATTTTACATTATGTTATGTTATATTGAGAACAAGTACACAACATGTAATGTTATGTTGCTCCAACCAATTCCTTTTTAACTCTATCCACTACATGGTCGAATGGTGCTACAGATGGGTGATATGTTGCAATATTTGGGGCATCTGTAGCAACATGTGATTCATCTGTAGAAACATAAGATTCACATATGCCTCTGTAGCAACATTTAACTCATATATAGAAACACATGGGTCATCTGTAGCAACATTTGAGTCACATGTTATTGTAGATGAGTGATATGTTGCAACATTTAGGCCATCTGTAGCAACATTTGATTCATTTCGACAACTATGATAATTTTGACAACTATGTTTATTTATTTCGACAACTATGATAATTTTAATGGTTGCACACAACTACATAAGAATTTTCCCTCATTTAAAGTATTTTTGGTAATGCTTAAAAATAGAAAAAAGAACACAACAATCAACACGTAGATTAGCTTCCATTTGTTAAAATATTTGCTCTTCTTCTTCTTATTCATCACCCATTTGTTACTTCTTTTAATATGACTTTCATCATCTATTTCCAACTCCTTAATTATCTTCGCCAACCTCAGAATAATGAACTTGGATCATATATCAACATCTTCACGATCCCTCTATCTAAAGAAGTTGCATGCATTCTCCTAAAATACACCACAAAGAAATTTAAATTAAACAAAAACTAAAATAAAGGCAAACAACAGATCTCCAAATCAAGATGTAGAAATGTGCATACACAATAGTGTGGATAAGACCAAAATCTTCGATCTCGATTGTTCCCCTACCATGAAGTTTGCATTGAAAGTAAGCTTTCATGTTTGCAGTAGATTTTCACACCCAACATGGGATCATTCTCATCATTACAAATTCGATTCAATATTGCATTTGACATTATATCAAAACTAACAAAAACAAACATAATTCATTCATGAGATCTCTAGTACTACGCTATATTTAAAGAGATTCATTATTACCCAACAACTATATTGCAAAATTAATGACTTCATTGATTTGACAGTACATGACATGAGAATCTCTTATTTATAGATTTGGTTTAACCAAACCAATTAGATGCGTGTGAAAAAACAAAGAATGGAATGATGAAATAAATAGCATCATTATATCACATGCACCCCAGAGATCCCTGCACTCTATCACATAAGATAAATGAAAAGAGAAAAATGAGAGGAGAGAGAAAGAGCAGAGATAGAAAGCGAAGCGGCAAGGAAGAAAATGAAATGAAAACTCTATCTTATCTTGAACAACTTAACTTATTTATATCCCTTCTAGAAATAAAATGATGGGCCGATTGGGTCACTTTTAGGTTGGGCTTGCCCTTGACTTTTATAAAGCTATGTTTTTTAATCTGTTGCAACATATATCAATTATGTGTAATGCAAGTAGTATTACCATTAAGAGAGAAATTCAAGCACATAATTTGGCAAACATAACTATAAACATAAACATGGGAACATGTTATTGATACTAACAAGCAAGTAGTATCATATCATTAACAGAAGAAAAGGCTAGGTCTAGGCTACATAGAAGCAACATCCATATTTACAAAGACATAAACGCCAACAAAAAAATTAAAAATTTACATTTGAAACGCTCTAGCCCTATACTACTTCTTCAGCCAACAAAAAAAGGACTTGACTGGAGGATCTGGAGTCAACATTGAGCGATTAAACCTGGAGGGGCATCAACATTCTTTCATGAAGGGTGGTGGATCAGACCTACTCATGTACTCCGTTGCAAGACTACCTACAGAAAAAACAAACAATCATAGTGAGCTACCCATGCACTCCGTCGCAAGACCACCTACAGAAAAAATAAACAATCATAGTGAGCTACCCATGCACTCCGTCACCAGACGAGACATGATGTTATAAATCAAGAAAACTTACCAAATGATGAAGCTACCTTCCAATAGACAAGATCTGAAAAAACAAACAACGACCATCACTAATGCACATTAAGAACACAGTTGAAGAAGAAATCATATTAGCTGAGAACAACATAATTATGTTGATCACCCACAACAAGAGCATGTAGAGACTTAGATTCTTTCAAGGTGGTAACATCTTCTTAGGGAGACTTTGAGTGAAGAGAGGAGGATAAAGAAAGGAAAGATATAAAAAATGAGAGCTTTGTAAATTGTGAATTAAGAGAACCTAAAGGTTAACCTTTTTATAATGAGTGAGAGTGAGAGAGGAGAAACACTATGGGACGTTAATTGTACTTGGGCCAGTTATGGGTTGGAGAACAGTTTGTAAATTATTGCAACTTCTTCATATTATGTTGCAACTTTTCCAAAAAAATGTACATATGTTGCCACATATGCTAATTTGATGGATGTGTGATTTGATAAATTAGGCAATATAATAATAAAAAATGTTAAATTGAAACTTATTTTATTAAATTGAACCATAATTAAGCAATAAAAAAATGTTATAATACTATGTTCAACGATTTCCTATGGTGCTATATAACTATCATATGGAATTACTTAGTCATTGGATGATGAACTAGTGGTATAATAGTATTTGTAAAAATAATTGATAAATTTGATGAAGGTTATTGTATTAGACCATAATTTTATATTTAGACATGTAATAGGACTATATATTAGTGTAACATGTTGTATTAGGTCACAATTTAATTGAATTAATACCAAAAATCATATGTGAGGTTAGACATATGTTGCAACATATGCATGTTTTGTGGAAATTTCAACACAAAATCATTGAGAATATTCAACAGAATGTACATATGTTGCCACAGATGTCAATTTGATGGATGTGTGAATCATAAATTAGGTAATTTAATGATAAAAAAAATGTTAAATCGGACCATAATTAAGCAATAAAAATGTTATAACAGTATGTTCAACGATTTCTATGGTGTTATATAACTTTCATATGAAATTACTTAGTCATTGGATGATGAACTAGTGGTTTAATAGTATTTGTAAAATTAATTGATAAATTTGATGAAGGTTATTGTATTAGACCACAATTTTGTATTTAGACATGTTATATGACTATATATTAGTGTAACATGTTGTATTAGGTCACAAATTTAATTGAATTAATACCAAAAACCAGATGTGAGGTTAGACATATATTGCAACTTATGCATATTATGTGGCAATTTGAACACAAAATCGTCCAGATTATCCAACAGAATGTACATATGTTGCCACATATGCCAATTTGATGAATGTGTGGATTGATAAATTAGGTAATTTAATAATAAAAAATGTTAGTTTGGATCATATTTAATTATATTGGACCATGATTTAGCAAAAAAAATGTTATAACACTTTGAACAACGATTTCCTATGATGCTATATAACTATCATATGAAATTACTTAGTGCTTGGATGATGAACTACTGGTATAATAGTATTTGTAAAAATAATTGATAAATTTGATGAAGGTTGTTGTATTAGACCATAATTTTATATTTAGACATGTTATAGATCTATATATTAGTGTTACATGTTGTATCATGTCACAATGTAATTGAATTAATAACAAAAACCATATGTGAGGTTATCTGTATGTTGCAACATATGACACATCTGTGACAATTTTAACATAAAATCCACCAGATTATCCAACAGAATGTACATATGTTGCAATTAAAAAGTAAAATTGGATTATATTTTATTAAATTGGACCATAATTTAGCAATAAAAAAAATGCTATAACACTTTGTACAATGATTTCCTATGGTGCTATATAACTATCATATGAAATTGCTTAGTTATTGAATGATGAACTAGTGGTATAACGATATTTGTAAAAATAATTGATAAATTTGATAAAGGTTGTTGTATTTGACCATAATTTTGTATCTAGACATGTAATAGGACTATATATTAGTGTTACATGTTGTATTAGGTCACAATTTAATTAAATTAGTAACAAAAACCATATGTGAGGTTATCGATATGTTGCAACATATGACAAAATCTATGACAATTTCAACACAAAATTGACCAGATTAACCAACAAAATGTACATATGTTATCACAGATGCCACATGTGTTACCACAGATGTCAACATAATATACATATGTTCTCACATATGCCAAACAACTATATAATAGGGAATAATAACAAAACTGATTAAATAGGAAAAAATAAGAAAATATAGATATACATAGATTAAATTAATATGTCATGTCAGTTCTACAAAATTTAACTACAAAATAAGAGACATAACTGATGGAATAGGTTCATTGTCCAACAACTTGAGTATGAGGCAAAAATTTAAATATATAATCTAGTTCTAAATCACAGCTACATAATTCATAACTAATATCATCTTCATCGCCACTTTCCTTGGGCCAGTCTTTCTTGCGAAGGTTTTGCTCATATTGATGAACAGTGCAACAAATGGGTCTTTCTCCCAACACATGAGGTTGTAGCACCCACATTCTACCTAAAACTTGTCGTAACTTATGTTGATATGTCCTGATTTTTTGTGGCTCTATTTGTTTCATGTTGGCAATGAACATTAAGCTAAGATCTCATGAATTCACCGCCCTAGAATATTGAAATTATGGCAAGCGCATAGGATGCACCAATGTGGCCTCTGTCTGCTGCTTAATTAATCATTCACAATGCATTTGAATTGTTACTATTGAAAAACTCAAACTACAAAAGAAATATACACATTTAAAAGGTAGAATACATTGATAAAAACGTAAATACATATGAAAAACATTAAAAATTACCACACCTTTTCATAAGTCTTCTAAATTCCCCGATGCTTTGCAAATATTCAGGAAAGAAATATATTTTTGAACTACTAATAGATGGTTCACCGGCCATCTAAAATTAGGAAAGTCGACCAATGCTTCCTTTTGATATACAAAAGGTTCATTACCGACTTGATTAAGGACCCTTGAACTGAGAAATCAAATCAAACGGTTAGAAAATAAAATTTAAAAACAGGTGAAAATTGATTTATGTACATACATACCTTTCCCAGCAAAAAGTCTTGTCTTTTCTCTTATAAGAAATGTGAAAAGTTGCAACTTTTAACTTTTCAGAAGCAAGAGATTTTCTTTTTAAAAAATGGGGTAGAATATGAAGAGTTGTAATTATGTTCCTTTATAGATAGATTTTTATTGAAAGTTGTTCCAATGACAGTATGTGATTGATTGTTCACTTAACACATAATTATTAATTAGTGAAAATATCTATAGAAATGACATATGTTGCAACATATGTTTACTTTGTTGGAACATATGTGTCATTGTGTTATAGTTGTAACACATTATTAGCATATGTTGGAGCATATGTAATATTCTGTTGTAAGATTTATGTTGGAACAGATGCACAATTATGTTGTAGGAACTAACACACAACTAACATCTGTTGGAACATATGCAATGTTCTGTTGTAAGTAGTAACACAAAATTGGCATATATTGTAAAAGATGCACAATTATATTTTAAAGATGCATCAATTCAAAATAAATCACACATTTTATATAAATAACTTAACATAACTTGATTCAAATTAACATCATCCTCAAATAAAAAAGAACATTCATTAAAATTCAACAATACTTATGAAGTATTTCAATTTGGGCATGTAATTTTTTTGTGGTCAAAGTCCTTACATACGGATCACTTGTTTTTTCTTGTTGGAAATGATTCACCAACTCCACGTCGTCTCTTATATCTCCTTTTTCCAGGTTTGCTTGGATCAACATATGGAGGAGATATTTTTCTCTCTAAGATATCCAAAGGGACATTCCAAGAATCTTCAGGTGGCACTGGGTGAATTTTCTCACTATATGCAATTATGTAATTTTTCACTGAATATTATGGAGATGAGTACTCATAAATTTGATTTCCAAAATCTGCACCATAATGGGATCGAAGCACTGCCATGACATGTGGACAAAGAAGTTTGTCCAAGTCAAAAATTTTACAAGTATAAGTTCTTCTTTGTAGATCCACCGTAGCAACATCACCATGACCAATGACACTGAACTTGTAGTTTGCAATTTGATGAGCCAACAACTTGTTGCTCGAGTTGACATACTTTGATATGTCTTTTTCAATTGAAGGAACAAATCTATTTGAAGAGTTCACCAGCTCCATACCCCTCTGGTGAAATAAAAGTGCAAATCTCCTTTTTATTTCATCAAATAGAGCGACAATGGGAAATTCTCTTTTAACATTAAATATGGCATTCACCGACTCCGTGATGTTTGATGTCATAATGTTATATCTAAACAACAACAAAAAAATCAATCAAAAAATCATAAAATTACAATAAACTCAAACAAGATAGTATAGACAACAATGTACCTATTTCTCGGGCAAAATGCCCTTCTCTATCTGTGGAATCCAATATGTTCAAGAGTTTCAGCTGCCTTTGGTACCAAATCTCTTATTTGATTGAAATTGTCATTGAACTCACATCTATCGTACGCCTTTGTTGCTTTATAAAAGTGAGATGTTACCTTTAAATTGTGAAGGTTATTTCGAATATTTTCCCTAAGGTATCTCGTGAAACAACCATAATGTGATGCGGGGTAAATAGTCAAAACTATCTTTTGAATACTGGGATATCTATCATAAATAATGCACAACTCATCAGTATCATCTACATAACTTCTCATCTGTTCAAAACAATATTTATATGAGGCATCACATTCCTTGTCCACAACACAAAAATCCACTGAAAATATATAATTCTCAGCATCTTGTGCCACCGCCAATAGCAAAACTCCTTCATACTTGCTCTTCAGGAATGTCCCATCAATGACTATTACTTTTCTCATTTGTTAAAAACCAATCATCCAAGCGGCATATGATACAAAGAAGTACTTGAACCTCCTATTTTCATCGAGTGACAATGTCATCTTGCTTCCTGGATTTGCAATTTCAAGCATATAATGGTACGCATTAAGCACTGCATACCCGTGCTCATGTGTTCCCCTAACAGAATACTTAGCATGCTCCAAGCCCGTATAAATCTTCCAATAACTTACCTTACAACCCAATTATGTGCGGAGTTGATTTGAAATGTCTCTTGTGGACGGGTCTTTACCATTGGGAAGCCTATTTTCAAAGTATTTACCTATGACTTGCCGTGACATGTGGATTATGGCTGATGAGTCAGGGATTCCGACTCATTTAGAGCTTAATATTCAAGGAATTAGTGTCTTCAATGCCTATTTTATTCTCATAACTGATGTTAAAATGTTACTATGCAACATTGGAGGCAAAAGAGTAAGGCAAGGACATTACAAGGCAAATAAGAGTGAAAAAAGCTGAAAAAGTTGAAGGAAAGCTAAGTTGGTACTCGTCAAAGCTACTCCGCGAGTCGACGAGTGGACCTTCTGCTCACCTAAAGTTCCAGCTTACCAGCTCATGGACAAGATCAACTTGGCGAGCAAACTAGTGGTTCGGCGAGCAGACTAGTGGTTCGGCGATGCGCCGAAGAGATTTGCGATGCCTACCTCGATCGCCTAATGTTACAGAACGAGTTGGTAAAAATCCACACCAAGAAAGCGAGAAAATGAGCATTCGGCATATCGTTGACCAGTTCGGAGAACTTGACTCACTTAGCCAAAAGTTATAGAACGATTTGCTGAAAAAGACACGCCAAGAAGGCGAGTAGAGGAGCACCCGGCACATCGCTGACTGGGTCGGTGAAGCCCGACTTACTTCGCCGAGTGGACTCCATTCTGAAATTTTGGGAACGTATAAATGCAATTTTCAAAAGAAGAGACGGAGTTCCTACATTATTCGCTGCTGGCTTTGTAATCTTTTACATTTTTGAGCAAGGATTTAGAGATTGTGAGATTTTTAACTTTAATTTGAGCATTTGGAGACTTGTGGATCGTTGCCCAATCTGATAGAAAACTTCGTTGGTAATAATTTCTTATTCTTTACTATGTTTAGCTAAAACTCCATTCTTGGGGGTGTGATTATGTAGTTGAATGCCTTGATTAGCTAATGTGTGTTATTAGTTACTGGATTTATTGTTGATTTGAAGTGGGTTCAATTAGTTATTCATGTTTTAATTGATGAATTGTAGTTGCAAATGCAATTCTAGTTTAGCACTCTATGCTTGCTTAAGAAAGAAGTGTTAAAATTGAATTATTAGTTGATGATTGTATTGATTGTGTTGTTACAGATCTAGCTTGAGAAAGTGGGTTTGAATGCAATCTTACAAATCTAGCTTGAAAAAGTGAATTGATTAAGGTAATGGGTTGTTTTATTGTTGTCACGACCCAACCTACCGGGCCGTACGAGCACCTACTCTAACACCTAAGTAGGAGGACCCTGGATCCCTAAACGGTTAAAAACATGTGGAAGATTAAGAAAACTGGAGATAAAAGGAAATTCATGAGATTTTTACATAATAAAGAGTTTAAACAATCCAAAGTTAAATTTGTAAAATAAATTACGCCCCAGGGATCTAGTCTAAACAGGTACAAGTGCCTTTTAAGATTACAGGGTATAAAATATAGTAACTAATGACACAGCTCCCACCACAGGGAAGGAAGAGTAGAAGCTGTTGGAGATTGTCTTCGTCTTCAACTATGAAACATCACTGTCCTTGCAACCAGACCATGCCAAATGGCATAACAAGAGTAGTATCAGTACAAATAACACATACTGATAGACATCATCGGTCAATCCGATGCCCACCTCATAATATAAATAAATTAACCAGCAGGTGATACGCTCAAATTACACCTCTTTTCAAAAGCATAAGCGATCGTTATCACGTAAAGAACCCAACTTGTAGGTTGGGGTCGATCCCACGAGGAATATGGTTTAGACTTAAGTTCAATAACGATTATATTAGTTTAGCCAATGTATTTCTGAGACAAATAAGTAAACGGGGGGGGGGGGGGAGGATTTGTGTAACAAATTTTGGAAATTATGCAAGTGATTAGTAAGCAAGATTCAAACTTTTGTTGTTATCAAGTTAAGTAGGAAACTAGGGCGTACGTGTTTCCCATAAGCTCATACCTCTGTAATCCTAGTAATAGCAATCCCTTCCTAGTGTATTACATGCAAAACGATAAGTTATGTATCTCTAAATCCTTGGTCCGGCATCTAGAGAATTTCAACCCACACCTTGGTCTGGCTACGTACTAACCCTTACCATTACCTCATATTAGACGTCACATCGATGTATGACTTAGTTTTCACCCTCGCACCAATCGACATTAATTCTATTAGATGGTATCATACTAAATTTATGTTGATAATTAATTTCTTATTAACTACCTCCTTGGTCCGGCAAGTAGCAACAAGGCGAGTTCTAACGTTGCGCACCGTTAAAAAGATTTATAGACGAAAGAATTATCAATGCATGCAAAACACTATTCGGGAATTACTTAGTTACTATTCATACTTCGTTAATCGCTCATGGTTCCCGCAACCTAGTTGTGGATTTAGTTACCCATATTAGCAAGAAAACAATTCATAATGTTTGAAGAATAAATCATGAACTTACGTAGTAGAGTAGAATAATCCCAGAATTTCAACTTGAATTTCAAAGTAAAAATCACTAAAACGTGCTTAGGAAATTAAGAATTGCCAAAGTTGCAAGTTAATCTCCCAAGCCAAATACTAGAACAAAAATAATAATCTCCAACCCCTAAAAATGAGGTTTACATACCCTATATAAAGAAAAATAAGTCCTAAATAAAAAGGAAACGACATAAGGAAATAAAGCTGCAGGACGCGTCTTCATTCTACGAGACTGACATACGGTCCGTAAGTCGATCTATGGTCCGTAGGTCCCTTCCGTGGCTAAGGACTTAGGCAATTTTTCTTTCTTCAAATTCTGCAAAATCTCTATCGCAATTGATGATTCAATAGTACGGACCGTAAGTCTATCTACGGTCTGTAACTCTTCTCCGTAACGCCACACTTAGATTTTTTTCAGCATCAGGTACTGGAACAAATCTCTGAATGATTTGACGGAGCAACAGTATGGTCCATAGATCAATCTACAGTCTATAAGTCATAACAGTGGTTCCACACTTGGTCAAGAATTCCCTGATCTTCAGCAATGCCTTTCCTGCCCTTCTACGACTATTATCTATGGGGAGTAACTGGACCTACGGTCCATAAGTTGCCTCCGTAGATGCCCTTTTCTGCACTTCTTTCAGTTGTGTCTTTAAGTTTCCATACCTGAACCTATTCCCGGTAAACATGAGAAAAACACATATAAACTAATACAAAATAGCCCTAGACACACACGACTCTCAAGTGAAATGTATCAAAAATATCATAAACTCACGGTACATCAACACCCTCAACTTAAAATCGTTGTTTGTCCTCAAGCGACGCACTAAGACTCTAAATGACACTTGTATAAAAGCAAGCAATTTAAGCACAAGCACTCACATGGCTCTCTATCCCAACTCTCTTTTCGGGTGCAAAATCTGTTCTCTTAGACTCAACAAACTAATTTGTGCGGATCAAAATATGACACAAATCGACCAATCAACTCACCACATACACTGTTCTACTATCACCAAGGTATCAACTTTCCAACAATGTCACGAGTACCCTTACTTCAAACGAAATCCCTTTTTTCACACAATAAATATGATTTTAAGTACAAGGATTCATTCAACACTCACGCTCAAAAGTAACTTCAATTACAAGTAGTGTTCAATACCATAGGCTTGCCCTTATTTTCACTGCTTAGACTCTCCAACTAGGTTCTAGGATCACTATAGGACTTTCTTGGCTTGTAACGTAGGGTCAGGTGTGGTACATTTGGGTACTTTTAGTGACTTTCTGCCCTCTTTGACATTACATTAGGCTTTTCTACCTCTTTTTTCCCTATTTTTGACAACCTACCTTTTTCTCCTCTTTCCCTTGATTTTTTCCATCATTGATGTGACTTTCGACTTTGTAGCTCTTTTATTTTTTCACTTTTCTTCTTTTTCTTGCTCTTTCTTCTTTTCTTTAGTTTTGCTCACTTTCTTTCACACAAAGTCACATCCCCCCCTTTTTTTTTGCTTTTCTTTTTCAACACCAAACTCTTTTCATACCCATTTTTCTTTTGATTTCCCCTTTCATAGCCATCCTCAACTTAAGAAATTTCCGTTAGTTGAGGTGCACAATACCCGATGTCGGATCAGGGCCAAGATTAAGGTCACTTTTTACATTAGCCACCCTCAACTTAGGCTTTTGTCCTAAGTTGAGGTGCACATGTCCAAGGAGGGACCGGGGCCAAAACAATTGATTATGGGAAGGTGAGTTACGGGTTTAGAAAGAAATGGTCTCTTTTAGGCTCAAAGCATTTGGATCAACGGGAGCATTCATTTTCATTTGGTTGGATTCTTTTAGGCATTTAGTGGACTATTCAGAACAATGGCCTTCGCAGGACTAACCGGGCAAGTTCTAGATTGGCACCACTTGTTTGAACAACCAACGATTCTCGCACACTCTTGGCACACAGTTCCATTATCAAATTATCATATTACCCAGTTCAAGTTTTTAGCTTAAGTCATGAAATGAAATTTGTCATTATTATGTCATACTCAGAGCCAACACATTCAACTTATTCTAGTCTACAACTTTTAGTACACATTTCAATATCTTTGGACGGGTATTATTTTTTCAACAAGCTCATGCCATCATGCTTATGCTATCATTCTTTCTCATGCTTCTACACATATAATCCTAAACATGCTGGTTCCACAAAAATTAAGCAGTTTCTTGGGGAAAATGAACACAGGCAAGAAAACCCCAAGAAAAGATTATGAGTTGGGTTATTTAGACTTCACCCTATCACTCACAATCCATTTACCCCACCCCCAACAAAAATAGGTGCAATTGTCCCCAATGCACACAAAAAGCAGTAAAAATTAATGGATTGGGTGAAGCAAACCTGTGGTGCTTAGCGCCGAAGAATCATCAATAAGCGGGTGGGTTCGATTTTTTGGATTTCACTACAGCAACAGTAAGGTCACCCTCAGTAGAGCCCGCATCGTTGGTCACAACACCCTCAGTAGTGCTCACATCATCCGCCACAATAGGCAGAACCTCAGAAATGGGCATAGAACTCGATGCCCCAACAACCATCTCACGGGCCCTCAGCTGCTCATCTATTATGGAGGCTTTATGTGCCTTCTTCTCCTGCCTGCACTGCCTTTTGCTAGCCTTTTCCTCCTCTGTGAGCTCAGTTTTGCGACTAGATCGGTGCCTCTTACCTCGGGCACATGTAGGCTCAGGAAGCTCCTCCGTATCATCTCCACTGAATAGTGCACCCATGATTGTATCATCGCCTAATGTAGAGGGTGCAACCTATGGCTCAACAACTGGTGTGGCAAGGATGGCGTCAACATCGGCCCGGAGACTAGCTAGCTCGATCCGTAAAGAGGACATAACAATAGTAGGAGCTGGCCTCTCTAGAACTCTCAACTCTAAGGCATCGAGCCGCTTATGAACTGCTTGGACCTTTTGGTCCATTTTCGCCTCCATCATCTTTTCTACTCTCTCTTCGGACTCAGCAATCAACTTCCGCATCCAAGGCTTAATATGGTGCAGCAAGGTGGCCATCTGAGCCTCTAACTTCTGGACTCGGACCCGTGGTATAACATTGCCTCCAGAAGGCGGAGTGGATCTAGATGAGCTCGGGGACTGGCTAGTGCCTTATGAGGGGGAAACCGGGGTATTATCATTGTGGACTAGAGGCACAAGATCATCACCCTGCATCTACTCCACCGCATCTACTAGATCAGCATTCTCTGGTATATCGACCCGTGGCCCTCTGCGTGGTGCTGCTACATTCGCCTCGTCCCAAATCAGCCCAATATCTAGAGTTCCTGTTGCATGGACAAATTTGTCACAGTGCCAGATTGGTACTCCAGCGTATCTGCATAGCTGAAAGATCATACACGGGAATGGGTAGGTAGTAGTGGTCTTAAAATCCCTCTCATGAATCTCCTCTAATATCATGCGGGTAAAGTCTATCTCCAGCCCTGCCACAAACGCTGCAACCATGACTGCTCTATCCCACGTCACCAAATTATCAACCTTGGTTGGTAAGACTTTATTCCGCACTAGTAACCAAAAAATCTTGGCCACCAAGTTCAGGGTGGCCTTTAGAATGCCCAGCCATGGTGTGGCGACCCACTCCGCACGCTCTCCATCTGCAGCGATGTGCCGAGCCATAGTAACAAATCCTCCCTCTGTTGGGCATTTCGGGTGAAGGCTCCACTCCGCACTGTATCCCATCTATAGTCAAAGTCGATCGTGTTTAGTGCCCAAGTGTGATCAGGGCCAGGACCGTAGAGGAAATGTCCACCGAGAAAACTCTGACCATGGTTGAGGTGAGGGGGTCCTGGGCTATGGGCTTGGACCGCTTATCAATCGACCCTCGGAGAGTGGCAACATAAGAAGCATAGAACTCCCGCACAATCTCCTCACTATACGCTTTGGGGTCACGAGCCATCCACTCGCACTTGTGAAGCTTAAATAGGCGGTGAATGTCGGGCATGGTGTGCAGATTTCCCGTGAGGACTTTGCGCTCCTCAGTAATAAGTCGGGCCATCCTCTCTTTCTCATTTAGCATTTTGGAATCCCGGTAGATCTGCCACTGCCCCTCAACACACCATCTACTTGGTTCCCCTTCCACTGGATCAGGGTTGTTGTTTCGTGGAATCGGGACTTCTTCCGAACTAGAGGCCTCATTAGACGAGGCAGCTTGGTTGTGTGTACTTGAGCCGGTGGTGGAGCCAGACGCAGACCTTGAGGCAGACCCTGTAGCAGAATTGGAGTAGGAACCCTCTCCAGACTCGGAAGCAGACCCAGTCAGTGACCTGATCAGTGTGTCATCCTCATCAGACTGGGAGACAGTGACTATGTCGGTGACCACCTTCCGGGGTGTGTTTCTGGTAGACCGGGGTGCAGTAGTGGATGTCCTCGTGGTTGGTGGGACATATGCGGGATCCTTCTTTGTTTCGGTGTCCTCATCAATCAACCTTAGAGTTGGGGTAAAGGATTTGGCCTTCCCCTTCTTGGTGTAAGTTACTTGCTTCTTAGGTGCCATGGTACCTGTGGAGGAGTAGTTAGTACCCAAAACAAACTCGAAAAATAATTTTGGCAGTAAGTTACAGTGGCCACCTATGGTGGGGACCTACGGTCCGTTGAACCCCTCCGTAGCTCAGAGGTACCAAAAATTTGGTCTCTGTTGGAATCTATGGACATGCAGAACGGTCTGTAGATTGATCTACGAACCGTAGTCCACTTCTGTAGTTTCACACTTAGTGAATTTTGCCAAGTGCCTCCATCTACGGACCTTATCTACGATCTGTAACTTGACTTATGGTCCGTAGACGGGGTCTCGTAGATGGGGTCTGTGCCAGGTCTCATATGTGCCTCAATTTCGAAACCCATTTTGAAGCCAATTGCAATATTATCCTAGTCTAATCATGCATTCCAACATAACTCATGCTAGTTTGTCATTCTAAGGGTTACAATTACGCAATTTTATAATAACTTAAAGACAAGATGTGGAACCCTAAGTCGAAACTTACATAAAGACTATTTATTTGCGCTAATTTTATGCTATAGCAACACACAATCACTGACCATCATCCCAAGGGTGTTAGTACTCCAAATTTAGCATGCATTTATAGACGGTTAACTACCCAAGGGCAAGACCCAACTCCCGACTTTCTATAATCAATCTATGAACCGAAATTCAAAGTGAGAGGAAAGTATATTACCTTACAAGTAATGAGGAGTGGTGTGATTGTGTGATGACACTATGATTCCAATATCACCAACAAAAGTCACCTACTTGCACCGCACCAGAACACTGAAGTTTGAAAAATAGGAGTTTAAAGAAATTTGGGGGAAAAAGAAAAGAGAATTTGGGAATATGGGGGATGAATTTAGTGTGGGTGATGATGTATTGATGGTAAGAATGAGTGATTTGAGGGGTTTGAAAACGGTTAGGGAGGATTTAGAAGAAGTGGGAAATGATTTGAAAGTGGGGGTTTTTTAAATTAGAGGTCGTCCAGGTCAGGTCAGTCAAGCTAGGGTTGGACCTACGAGATCACGCTTACGGTCCGTAGGTCGATCTACAATCAGTAGATGGGGACCGTAGATCACCTTCACACTTTGTAAAATTTCAGACACTTACCTGGGATCTACGGACGCCATTTACGGTCCGTAGATTGAACTACAGACGCTATTTACGGTCCGTAGAATGAACTACGGACCGTTGATGGGGTCCGTAGACATAAATCCAAGTGACCTTTTCTTAAATTCAAGCGATCTTTTCGTAGGCGTTTGCCCCGGATTCAATCAGGGGATCGAATTGATTATAGAAACATGAGCTTAATTAGTCGATTTATTAGTGAATAAGGAAAAATATTATCAAGACGTGTGAATAGATTGACCTTGAAACAACAACGATTAATTACTCTTGCTATAAAACAAGCTCGTATTTTATCTTTGTTACCTTTTCTCAAAAATGAGAAACAATTTGAAAGAACTGAGTCAACCGCTAGAACTACTGGTTTTAAAGCCCGAAACAAATAGGCTTACTCTCTGCACCAGACCATTTTCTGCAGATTTTGCCTTGCGCACCTGCACATGTAGCAACCATTAGGCCATTTTTTTTACATTTTCTGGACACTTTTTTAGACACGTACCCTATGCTATATCTAGCCAACACTAACCAAGAAATTAAAGCACCTATCTAATTGAGTACAAAGACGTAATTAACCAAAGAAACTACTAGACGCAAAACAAAACCTATAGTTGGCTAGATTGCACATCTTGGGTTGCCTCCCAAGCAGCGCTTGATTTAACGTCGGGGCACGACGCAGGCCCTTTGATTACTCAGACTTTATCAAGATAGTAGGCCTCAACAACCTCTTGCACACTCTCTGCGTTTCCCAGATAGATCTTGATCCTTTGTCCATTTACCATGAACCTTGTTCCTTCACTATTCTCAAGCTCAACCGCACCATTGGGCAGCACCTTCGTGAGTAAAAATGGCCCGGTCCATTTGGACTTGAGTTTGCCCAGAAATAAGCGCAACCTAGAGTTGAATAAACGCACAAGATCACCCACAACAAATTCTCGCTTTTCAATTCGTTGATCATGATACCTCTTCATCTTCTCTTTGTACAAGGCTGAACTTTCATATGCTTTTAGGTGAAACTCATCAAGCATATTTAAGTCATTTAACCTTTGATTTGATGCGGCTCCCCAATCCAAATTAAGCTTCTTCATCCCCCACATGGTCTTATGCTCCAACTCTACCGGTAAGTGACAAGTTGGTAGGGAGACATACCTATAGGAGTCTTGAATGTGGTGCAATAGGCCCATAGATCATCATCAAACTTCCTTGACCAATCTGTTCTATTGGCATTCACAGTCTTCGCCAAAATCTGTTTGATCTCTCTGTTAGACACTTCAACTTGCCCACTAGTCTGCGGATGGTAAGGAGTGACTACATTGTGGTAGACACCATATTTCTCAAGTAGCGCTTTGAATAACTTATTACAAAAGTAGGAACCTCCATCGCTGATAATTGGCCTAGGTGTACCAAATCTGGAGAAGATATTCTTTTTCAAGAATGCGGTGACACTTTTACCTTCATTGTTGGGGAGCACAACTCCTTCCACCCATTTCGACACATAATCAACCGCAACAAGAATATACTTCATCCCATGTGAGCTCACAAAGGGACCCATGAAATCAATGCCCCATACATCAAACAACTCAATCACCAATATCGAATTCATAGCAAGCTCTTGCCTCTTTGAAATTCCTCCTTCTCTTTGGCAACGGTCACAAGACTTGGCGAAATCATGAGCATCTTGGTGGATGGTGGGCCAGTAGTACCCACACTGCAAAATCTTATGCGCAGTCTGAACACCACTATGATGCCCTCCAACAGGCGATGAATGACACGCCTCTAGTATACCCATCATCTCAACCTCTGGTACACAACGACAAATAATCCCATCGGCACATCTACGATACAAATAAGGCTCATCCCAAAAGAACTTCTTCACATCATGCATAAACTTTTTCCTTTGGTGAGCAGACAAATTCGGAAGCACCAAATCGCTTGCCAAATAATTAGCAAAGTCTGCGAACCAAGGAATCAAATCATGAGAAGCAGCCAATACTTGTTCATCCGAAAAAGCATAATTGATTTCAGCCCTATCACCAAGCTTTAGCATCGCCTCTTCCTCTAATCTGGACAAGTGATCAGCAACTTGATTTTCAGTCCCCTTTCTATCCTTCACCACAAAGTCGAACTCTTGTAGCAACCATACCCATCTAATCAACCTTGGTTTCGCATCCTTCTTCACCATCAAATACCTCAATGCAGAATGGTCAGTATGCACTATGACCTTAGCAAGCAAGTAGGATCAAATTTTTTCGAATGCGAAAACCACCGCAAGAAGCTCTTGTTCAGTTACCATATAGTTCTTTTGGGCCACATTTAGAGCTTTGCTAGCATAGTAAATAGGATGGAGAATTTTCTCTCGCCTTTGTCCCAATACCACACCAAGCGCCACTCCACTCGCATCACACATTACCTCAAACGGTTGTCCCCAATCTGGTGAAATAATGATAGGTGCAGTAACTAACTTCTCCTTCAACTCTCCAAATGCTCTTAGACAAGCATCATCAAAATAAAACTTACACTGCTTCTCGAGCAGTTTACACAACGGATGTGCAATTTTTGAGAAATCTTTGATGAACCTCCTATAAAAACCTGCATGCCCAAGAAAACTCCTAACACCTTTTACAGAGATAGGTGGAGGAAGTTTTTCTATTACCTCAACTTTCACTTTATCTACTTCAATGCCCTTCTCAGAAATCTGATGACCTAGCATTATACCTCCTTTCACCATAAAATGGCACTTCTCCCAATTGAGCACTAGATTGCAGTCTTCACACCTCTTAAGCACCTCGGCTAAATGATCCAGACAACGATCAAAAGAGTCACCCACCATCGAGAAATCATCCATGAACACCTCAATAGTGTCCTCCAACATATCAGAGAATATTGACATCATACAACGCTGGAAGGTTACTGGCGCATTGCACAACCCAAATGGCATCCGTTTGAAGGCAAATGTCCCATAAGGGCAAGTGAAGGTGGTATTATCTTGGTCTTCTAGAGCTATAGAAATCTGATTGTAGCCCGAATAACCGTCAAGAAAACAATACCAACATTTACCCACCAGTCTATCCAGCATCTGATCCATGAATGGCATAGGAAAATGGTCATTTTCTGCCCAAGCATTTAACTTCTGGTAGTCCATGCAAACTCTCCATCCACTCACGGGCCGCATCAAAACAAGCTCGTTTCTTTCATTAGGAACCATAGTAATCCCACCTTTCTTATACTGAACCGGACACACCCAACTACTATCGGCAATGGGATAAATAACTCTGGCATTCAACCACTTGATGATCTCTTTTTTAACTACTTCTTGCATAGGCAGATTTAATCTTCTTTGGTGTTCAATACTAGGCTTATGATCCAGCATGAGTTGGATTTTATGAGAACAAATACCGGGAAGGATCCCAATAATATCCGCAATAGTCCACCCAATGGCTCGCTTAAACCTCTTCAATACTGCACCAAACACTCTATTTGTCGCCCATTCAAATCAGCCGCAATAATGACCGGTAAAGTATCATCTTTTCCCAAGAACACGTACCTCAAATGCGGTGGTAGAGCCTTAAGCTCTAATTTTAGTGTCTTTTCAACAGACGGTCGTGCAGGTGGGAACTCACGAATTTTCAAGTCCAACTCCAACTTCTTTGGTTTTGACCGATATTCACACTTATCAAGTGCGGCGACCAGCTCATCATACTCTTCAATACCATCACTGTCGAAGTGCATCATAACCGCTGCTAATGCCTCAACACCCAGTCTCTCATCAACCTGCACCTGAGAAACACTCTCAACATAGGTTATCGCCAATACCGATTGGAGCTCACTAATTTGCTTCATAAACCTACAAATATTGAAAGTCACCTCTTCATTGTTCAGTCTGAATTTCATCTGCCCCTTTTCCATATCAACCAAAGTGTGCCTCGTAGCTAAATATGGTCTCCCAAGAATGATGGGAACCTCAAAATCAACCTCGCAGTCAAGAATCACAAAATATGTCGGAAAGATGAACGACTCCACTTTCACTAGTACATCATGGAGCACACCTATGGGCCTCTTCACAGTTCTATCGGCCATGAGCAATTGCATCGCAGTCGGGTTTGGATCTCCCAAACCTAACTTTTTGTTAATCGACAATGGCATCAGATTAATGCTAGCCCCAAGATCACACAATGCCTTAGCAAAATGCAATAATCCGATGGTACATAGAATAGTAAAGGCACCAGGATCCTCCTTCTTCTGCACAAGGGACCTAGTAGCAATAGCGCTACAATGTTGCAATCTATCATCATCCTCGAAGCTCACGGCCCTTTTCTTGGTCACCATATCCTTCATAAATTTTGCATACCCAAGCATTTGCTCCAAAGCCTCTATCAACAGAACATTGATGGAAAGTTGCTTCAACATGCTAATAAACCTGTGATATTTGCTTTCTTCAATCTTTTTCACTAACCTTTGTGGGAAATGAGGTGGAGGTCGCGGTATGGGGACAACTTTCTGAGTAACCTCTTCTTCCTTCTCTGTCGCATTCTCGGACTCTCCAGTCACCTCAACCACATTATTATCTTTACTAGCATCAGTTTCTACCCCAGACGGCATAGGTGGATCAATGGTCTGCTTACCTTCTGGAGTCGTGACTGCCATGCAATGTCCATCATTCTTTGGATTTTGGATAGTATTACTAAGAAGAGTGCCAGGTTGACGTGGGTTTACTGTAGTCGACAATTGAGTCATCTGTAGCTCAAGATTCTTGATCCACACTGCGTTGGCGTCAACTTTTTGACCAATACCAGACAAGTCATTTCGCATCTCCTTCACATTCTCATCAGTCGCGTCAAACCTCCTCATCATTTTCTGCATCATATCCTCAATACATGACATATTACCTCTAGCTTCCCTAAGAGCAGAATCCCAATTTTTAGAAGGAACATAAGGTCCAGCCCGATCGTTTCTGTTGCCATAGTTGTTCCGGATGTAATTGTTGTCGTGATTGTAGTTCCCATCCTAAACATATTGACCCTTGCGGTTGTAATTGCCATAGTTCTGACCTTGGTTTCCTTGACCTTGGCGCCAATTATCCGTGTTGGAACCTTGGGCGTTTGGTCGAAAATAGCCCATCTACTCATTCACCGCATAAACATCCTCTTCAAAATAACACTCCTTTGTCGGTGGTGGAGTTCTAGTCACATAGTTCACAACATTTACCTTTATCGCTCCTCCAGTCACATGCTTTAACACCAACCCTAGTTCAGTTCTCATATGTGCCATCTCCTCACGAATCTCATCTACGGGCTGGTTGTTTGTAGCATGAACGACAAATGTGCTCCTCCCAGTGTCTGACTTTCTAGTGCTCCAAGCTTTATTATTTTGAGATATCTTCTCCATTTTCTTTGTAATTTGTGCAAAAGTGCATTCACTGTATGAACCTCCCACAATAGTATCGAGCATTGCCTTACCATTATCATCCTGTCCTCGGTAGAAGTACTCTTTCAGCGACTCATCATCAATACGGTGATTCGAGACACCCCTCATGAAGGCAGTGAACCTATCCCAAGAACTACTCACAGACTCTCCAGGTAATGCTACAAAGTTGTTGGGTTTATCCTTCTTGTTCAACTTCTTGGGCACCGAAAAGAATCTTTCTAAAAATGCCTCTGTCAACTACTCCCACGTATAGATTGAGTTGTAAGGGAGTTCATTGAACCAGACAATGGCATCTCCGGTCAATGATAGGGGGAACACACGCAACCCAATGACGTTTATATCCCAATCCGATCAACCTATACAACTTTTGCAGACATGATTAAGTTTGGCTATGTGAGCATGTGGATCATCCGCTGGCAACCCCGCAAACAAGCCCCTCATTGTAAGCATCTGCATCAAGCTACTGGTCACCACAAATGTATGCCCCTGAGGTAGAGATGGTAGGACAAGAGGTCCATCAGAATCGGTAATATTAAGGTTGACCCTAAAATTTTCATGCAGACGTGGTCCTTGTGGTTCTTGTGCCCTCAGTGCATCTCCCAATCTATTCTCAACTGGAGCCTGATTATTCACATCAATTACCCTCAGAGGTTGCAATCCAACACCTTCACCTAACTCTCCCCCGATAGGGTTAATTGGAACTCCTTGATTATTCAATCTCCGTAAAGTTCTATTCAGTTCGGGATCATAGGGAGTAATTTGTTCGCCTTGGCTCTGTGTACTTGGCATACATTAGAGTAAGACCCTGAGAGAGACAAAAACAACAGAAAAAGTAAAATTAGGATATATTTGACTAAAGTTCAATAATACAATTAAACTTAATCTAAAAGCCTTATTCCCCGGCAGCGGCGCCAAAATTTGATACGCTCAAATTACACCTCTTTTCAGAAGCATAAGTGATCGTTATCACGTAAAGAACCCAACTTGTAGGTTGGGGTCGATCCCACGAGGAATATGGTTTAGACTTAAGTTCAATAACGATTATATTCGTTTAGCCAACGTATTCCAAGAAACAAGACACAATATAAATTTTCTTCTAGCTTAGGAACCTTGGAAGAGCTGCCGTGGAGGCCGGAGAATTGTGTTTTATTCTTTCTTCTCCTTTATTATTTATTTGTATTCGTGATTAATAAAAGAGAGTTTAGCTATTGTTATTAAGTTTTTATGATTAACACAAGCATATTTATTTTAATAAATTTTGATTGTGTTTTTGAGATAATGAGTAGCTAAATTTCATAACTAGGGTTGTGGGAACCATAAGCGATTAACAAAGTATGAATAACAACTAAGTAATTCTTGAATAGTGTTGAAGCATGCATTGATAATTCTTTCATCTAGAAGTCTTTTTAACGGTGCGAAACGTTAGAACTCGCCTTGTTGCTACTTGCCGGACCAAGGGGGTAGTTAATAAGAAAAGAATTATCAACATAGATTTAGTATGATACTATCTAATAGTCTAATGTCAATTGGTGTGAGGGTGAAAACTAAGCCATACATTGACGTGATGTCTAATATGAGGTAAATGTAAGGGTTAGTAAATTATACACACGTCGCCGGACCAAGGTGAGGGGTGAAATTCTCTATTTGCCGGACCAAGGATTTAGAGATACATAACTTACCACTTTCCATGTGATACACTAGGATAAGATTACTATTATTAGGATTACCGTGTTATGAGCTTATGGGGAACACATTCCTAGTTACTTTTAATAATCTGAATATAAATAAATACTTCGTCCAAAGCTATTTTTATTGTTTTATTTTTTTTCAACTTAAATACCCCCATTTTTATATAACGACTATCGAGTTAAATATTTGCTATTGACAATATTATTCCATATTCTCTGTGGGATCGACCCCGACTAATAGTTGGGTAAATATATTGCATACGATCGTTTATATTTCTTTTCAAGAAGTATATTTGAACGTTATCAAGAATGGCGTTGCTGCCAGGGACCTGGGTTCGATCCTCGGCAACGGCACCAAAATTTGATACGCTCAAATTACACCTCTTTTCAGAAGCATAAGCAATCGTTATCACTTAAAGAACCCAACTTGTAGGTTGGGGTCGATCCCACGAGGAATATGGTTTAGACTTAAGTTCAATAACGATTATATTCATTTAGCCAATGTATTTCTGAGACAAATAAGTAAAAGGGGGGGGGGGGGGATTTGTGTAACAAATTTTGGAAATTATGCAGGTAATTAGTAAGCAAGATTTAAACTTTTGTTGTTATCAAGTTGAGAAGGAAACTAGGGCGTACGTGTTCCCCATAAGCTCATAACTCCGTAATCCTAGTAATAGCAATCCCTTCCTAGTGTATTACATGCAAAGCGATAAGTTATGTATCTCTAAATCCTTGGCCGACATCTAGAGAATTTCACCCCATACCTTGGTCCGGCTACGTGTATATAATTTACTAACCCTTACCATTACCTCATATTAGACATCACATCAATGTATGGCTTAGTTTTCACCCTCGCACCAATCGACATTAATTCTATTAGATAGTATCACACTAAATCTATGTTGATAATTATTTTCTTATTAACTACCTCCTTGGTCCGGCAGGTAGCAACAAGGCGAGTTCTAACGTTGCGCATCGTTAAAAAGACTTTTAGACGAAAGAATTATCAATGCATGCAAAACACTAATCAGGAATTACTTAGTTACTATTCATATTTCATTAGTCGCTCGTGGTTCCCACAACCCTAGTTGTAGATTTAGTTACCCATATTAGCAAGAAAACAATTCATAATGTTTGAAGAATAAAGCATGAACTTACGTAGTATAGTAGAATAATCCCAGAATTTCAACTTGAATTTCAAAGTAAAATCACCAAAACGTGCTTAGGAAATTAAGAATTGCTAAAGTTGCAAGTTAATCTCCCAAGCCAAATACTAGAACAAAAATAATAATCTCCAACCCCTAAAAATGAGGTTTACATACCCTATATATAGAAAAATAAGTCATAACTAAAAAGGAAACGAAATAAGGAAATAAAGTTGCAGGACGCGTCTTCATTCTACGAGACTGACCTACGGTTCGTAAGTCGATCTACGGTCCGTAGGTCCCTTCCATGGCTTAGGACTTAGGCAATTTTTCTTTCTTTAAATTCTGCAAAATCTCTGTCTCAATCGACGATTCAACAGTACGGACCGTAAGTCTATCTACGGTCCGTAACTCTTCTCCGTAACGCCACACTTAGATTTTTTTCAGCATCAGGTACTGGAACCAATCTCTGAATGATTTGACGGAGCAACAGTACGGTCCGTAGATCAATCGACGGTCCATAAGTCACAACCGTGGTTCCACACTTGGTCAAGAATTCCCTGATCTTCAGCAATGCCTTTCTTTCCCTTCTATGACTATCATCTACGGGGCGTAACTGGACCTACGATCCGTAAGTTGGCTCTGTAGATGCCCTTTTCTGCACTTCTTTCAGTTGTGTCTTCAAGTTTCCGCGCCTGAACCTATTCCCTGCAAACATGAGAAAAACACATATAAACTAATACAAAATAGCCCTAGACATGCACAACTCTCAAGTGAAATGTATCAAAAATACCGTAAACTCACGATACATCAGCAGGAAACATGCAATAAGAAAGTAGACCCCTCAACCTTTATCCTCCTGCCTTTACCATTCCCGTGTACCTTAAACGTACTAGTACCCTTGACTCTAAACCCCTACTCTATCACCTTGCTCGCTCTGTTCTTGATCATAGCTTAACCATTTTATCTCATAGAGGAGTTCCTAAATACAACCACTACCAACCCGGCCAACCACTCACGACATGCCCTCGCTTCTTTTGCATCACAATTCAGCCCTTGACCATATAGTATACTCTATCAAGGCTCGCTAGCCATTTCGAATACGAATCCCCTTCCCAAGGTAGGATATAACTACTTTTTTCATCATGAACACTACCCCATTTCTCATTGTTTAAGAACACAAACAGCCTCTCTAAAGATATCCAATAGTAACACATGGACCCTCGGTCTCCACTTACCAGAATATACAAATTGGGCATGATCATTCACAGTTAATTCCATTAAACGAGATTTAAGTAGGTAACCACAACACAGTAAAAGCTAATATACCGAGATACATAATCAGTCATCATTTTAGTAGCAATATACAATTCCCCAATATCAATGACAGGTAGATATGAATGTAGTAGTCACAAATGGTCCTCTCATGGAACCCACACCTAAACTGTTAGTGTGTCGAAACGTGACATCCAATCAAATATATATGTGTCGGAACGTTACACCTAGTACAATGTGTCGGAACATGACACCCGATCTAATATATGTGTCAGAACATGACACCCGGTCCAGTTAGCACAACCACATCCATAATCACACCCATAATGAACAGTTCAGTTAGTCACAAAGTCAGGTAACAGGTTCATGGCATGTAATTGTCCATACTTAGTCATTTCATTAGGTTTGATTCATGTTTCTCTATTCACATACATACATGCAAACAGTGAAGCAATTAACAATCATATATAACACAAATAGGAAGTCGAACCATCACCTACCCCTAGTTCACAGGACGAGGCCTCCACCCACGGTACACATCATATTTAACAACTAGGAGTACATGTACAACCATCCCTTTTTCCATGCCCGAAGGCCTAAACATGAATTCTACCGTCAATTAGTAATATATTATGCAATGACCACAAATTTACGACTACTCAATTAAGTAAACCTAGCCTACCTGGACGTCAAGCATTTGTAGAGGGATTGTAGCTCCAATCCTGGCTTCTGGACAATAAGACGATGGATTCTGGTCGGGAATGAGCGAGTTGTCGTCAACCTTGCACTAGAAATGTATTTCTTCTTCCTTCTGAAGCCTAGAGCGGATTTTTGGGGATTTCTGGGGTGACCCTCGCCTCTTTTTGGCACTTAGGGAAAAAAGAGGAAATAAGACTTCGCGTTATTAAGTTCTGCCCTCTGACCATCCCGCTCTGGCGCTCCCATCTCGTTGGGGCGTCGCCGCTATAGCGGCATCATACTGCTCTGGCGGGACAGTGGGGTTCAGTTACTCACAACGTTTTGCCCTTCATAAGTAACGACGATTCAAGTCGTTACAATTGTGTTGTGCCTATTGAGGTTTGAAAGAACTCACCTGATTCACCATAGTTGATTGAGAATTGACTATTGCACCTAAAACCTAGCCTACCCACCGAGATTCAACATCTTTGAGTAACTAGTAATCACTCATTACACGAAATTAGCATGCAATTTATCACACTCCCAAGAAACCTTCTCTACTTGTTTACTTCTGGGTTTAGTATTCATAATTTGGTTACTTGAAATCTGGGGGGGGGGGGGGGGGGGGGGGGGGGGGGGGGGGGGGGGGGGGGGGG